>JAQFZH010000328.1:0-36167 GCA_034695485.1 Entomobrya nivalis
CTTCCCATTGGCTGGAGGCCAACGGTCTGAGGCATTGCCGGATGGGGAAGCCGCGTCTGGATGATGGGGTGTATTGACACACACCTCAGTTCGAAGAGAAATTTGTACGTATATAATCAAAGTTCTGACAAAGATAAGTTGACATTGATATTATAAATATGAAGTAAATAGTTTATTAAGTAAACATTTTAGCCTTTGATGTCAAATATGGGGTTTATAATGCCAAGGTTAAATATGCATACGTACAATATTGTTTGTACATGACCAATAATTGCTTCAGTTTGGTAAATATTATACACCGTGGTCATTTATTAATATTTTCATTTAATTTATAAGAAAAAACAGGCGGTTTTTGAAAAGTTTGATAATGGAACTAAAAATTCACTGATCTAACCACGTTCTGCCTTATATGGTCACATATGTATGTACACAATAAAATAAGATACACGTAAAAATGTTTTGTTTGAAAAAATGCTTTATGTATTTTTTTTTAAATTGTGCATGCACGCTATCAAATACAATATCATATTTTACTAACTTCCTTATTGTCATACAAAATATTGCTGGAAAAAATAATTTTATTGCTGGAAATATGACACTTCTGTACATACTAAATATTTTCTTTTAAAGTTAATTAAATAGTTACTCTTTTTTACAGTATGTTTTTACCAGAACTTATAAGAATACCAGCAAACATAACTCACATGTTGTATATTATGACATAACTGTTGAAATAAATGGAGTAATATACCCATAGTAATAGTGAATTTAGAAGACATACGGCTTAGATCCTTACATTTATAAGCACCTTTTCATATTTTTTTAACGAAAATTAGTAACGTTACTAAACCAAATATACAGTCATTTATTCTGATTTTTTTAATAATAATAATTACGTAACTATACTAGAACCCCTTGTTTATTACTTAATTTATACCCACATCACATGTTAATTAAATCAACTTGTGTATACGAATACTATTGGAGTTTGTTAGCTTGTATTTGCCCATCATCATTTATATCTTCACTTTCCCACATGCTGGCCATGTATTTTTTCATACGCTCAAAAAACCCTGGTTCATTCACTTGTTCCATTTGTTTTACTCGTATTGTTAGTAAGTACTCATACGCCTCCCTCACCTCGTGTAGCTTTTTGATATTCTCTTCAGTTTGAGTGATTTTATCTGGATGGTATTTTCTAGTCTGATTACGATATGCCCTGCGTAACTCGTGATCACTAACATTTGGTTTTACGCCTAATGTCTTATATGCGTTCGGAATAGCCTGATCTTCAGGAAGCCCGTAAAAATACCATTTTGTCACCCGTGAGATTAATTGTTTTGAAATGAGCTGAGCACATAACCCAATCCCACCAAACATCAGAAACGACAAGAAAACTGGTGTTGCCATTGAAGCAAATGCAGAAGCCGCTGCAAAACCTACAACACTTCCAATAAGCATTGAACCTGCTTCATCTATTATGCTTTTACCAGCTTCCTTCAAGCTCTTTGTTCGTCTTAAAACACATTCAGCATTCCACATGCATATACCTACCACAAATACAGATGAAACACCACAAATGGATAGCCAATGTGATAATGTTGGGTTTAGCAAAGCAATATTGAGGTTATCAATTATTGACTTAAAAGCTTGGTCGGCAGGAACTAAAACGTGCATTGCTGATAAGCCCGCTGTCAAAGTTGTCCCAAGTGCGGCAATTAGACTTTGCCCATTTCTCTCTAATTTTGAGCTAGAGTCATTGTTTAAACCTGCACCTTGTAGAAGATGCTCTAATCTTTCTATTGCAACTGTATCCCTAGCATTAATTAGTAACTTTGATAAATACCTAACTAATCCAAGTATGTCATCTTCCTCATCAAGCTTCAATATTATCGCGTGCTCTGTGGGTAGAACATGAAGTGTGTTCAAATCGCCTTCAACCGATTTTTCACAATTTTTTTCTTTAATCGTAAGATATGCAATGGCGGACATGGTGCATTTCATTTTGTCCGGATCAAAGTTATCATAAGCACCAGATTTTATGCTAGTTGTGACTATATCAACAACCTTATTAACTTTCTCAGTGTATATTTCTTTGTTGTACTGAAATGGCAGTGGGGCGCCACAAAAATTTAGCGTATTAGCTTGCACGATAATTTGTCTAAATTCTTCTTTCAACTCAACCGTCTTCAATGAATCGTGTAAGGTGATTATTTTTTCACATGTTTTTGTGAAATCACCTGTTATATTTTGGTAGCTAGGTTCTTTAGCTAGTAACAGATATCTTGATATTGAAAGCATGCATTTTTGTTCGTCACCCAGGTCGGCAAAGGATCCACTAAAAACTAATGTTTTCGCAATTTTTACTACCTTGCCTTCTTTAATTTTAAATTTGCCTTCAGGAACATCGTCTTGAGCTGGTAATTGTGGCTTGGAACTCTTCGTTGTCGAAAATTCCTGTGGTGTACCAAGCTTCTGTGCTTTTTTTGAGGACATTAAACTATCCAGGTAATCTGAAAGAGCGTTCAGGTCACTCGAAATGTGTCTGATGGCTATAAATTCTGGCGGTAACGCGGGACCTACAACGTTTTCTTTGCACTCAGAAAGAAAGATAACAACATCTTGCAATTTGTGATGTAGTTTACCAGTTTTGTATAAGGAAAGTACTTTTTCCATTATTTCTCCGAAAGCTTCATCTCCAGCATAAACGGATTTGATTTTTGTGGAATTCATTTTGGGGCTAGAATTAAAAAAATATTCACAAGGATTAAGAAAATGATATTCAATTTATTTAAATGGCTTATGATTTTATTGAAGTAAAACTACAGCTTGTATTGGAACTCGATTTTTATTTGGTAAGGAAAAAAGATGCTAGATGCTTGTAAAGCATATTACCTTTCAAAGTAGAAATAAGTAACTGCAGTGTAGTTAAGTATGGAAATTTTGACTATGCGTTTGAAGTAAGTGTTCACAAACTGAGAACTTTAAGCAACCGAGTATTAAAAGTTGAATAATAAAACCAGGCAGGGCGTTTATGGCGTAAAAAAGGACTAAAGTCAAAAGGTGTGTAAAACCTATTTAGTAGCTTTTACAATATATACTACATACTTTGCAAAAGATGCTGCCTACTTTAGCTCACCAGAATTTACAATAAATCAGAAATACATTAGAAAATACATTTATACCCGTATAAATCACTTATATTCCTACTTAACAGCTTGATGAGATTTTTTGTGAATTGCAATAATATGACATCCGTCAATCACATGTACAGAACTAAAGTATTTTATTTCAAGCATGTCGACTCAAACACCAAGATTATTTCTGATTCACAATATCGACTCTCATTTATTTGACTCTAGATATCGGTACCTTATAACATATATATCTCCAGAAAATATACTAATATGATGAATGTGTGCATTACAACTGAACATGTTGTATGCTGCACGGGTGCTAAATGTCGTTCAGCCTTTTTAATCTGATATCAAAAACCAGCCATAAACTACATCAGACTGGATGTTCTTGAAAATGCAGTCTGGACTGGATGCAGTGTGTCGCTTTGTAAAAATTAAATACTGTGTACGCTTATAGTCTACGTGAAATATCAATAGCAAATAATAAAAGTTTAAGCATTGTACTTCATATGTTCCCAAGGCACTGTCGAGCTGTGATTTCATTACGATACTAATTGAAAGAAATACAAGATTAACATGGGTGAAACAAACGCTTCCCTTACCAGAATTAAATGGGCTGTGTAATCGTTTGTGAGTAAACGAGTTTAGATATTCCATATATGTAATACTTCAGTATCATTATTATTATAATATATTTCAGTCTTCTTGACATATTCTGAACTTGACAACATGCAGAAAGATTCTTAACCAATATGCAGTATGAATATATAAAGACCAAAAAAATTACGAAAACTAGTTTAGGTTGACATTTCAACATATGAAGTGTAAATGCATCCATCAATCAAGTTAGTATATTTTGTCACCGCTTTAAAATACCCTGAGATGTATGTATCTGTAGCAACAGAGTGCACAGTTTTTGCAACTATTAGGGCATCTTGGAATTCGGTGGGGTAACTAATTCAATTTTTCCGGTAGCATTTTTTTACTACATTGCAGTTTGGCAAACTTATGTATTGGTCAAGGGAATCCTGATACCAGATCATAAATTTTCTTTGAAATAAGCCAACGCATCATCGTTTTATTGTGGAGGAACATAAACAGACTTACGGCTGTGTTTAGTTATTGGAAAATAAATTGCGGGCCAGTTATATCCTGAGCATTACACTTGAACTTGGATCGCGGATAACGTATTCTTTGAGCTTGTTCCAGAATGAACTTTAATGCAAGGAAAGGTTTGGAAGGTCAATGCTGCTGCATATGCGTTCGTACAGAAATGCTCTTTTGATGGAAAATTACTGTATGTATATCTCTTTGTGCTGTCGCTGTCATATCTGGTCATTTTGTGTTATATTTCAACGATATGATTTCCTTCATACTTTTGCTTTTGAGTAAATATAATGGCATGAAGCTACATATATGATTTTATCTGTGAATTTGAACTGATTGATTAAAAGTTAGCAAACATGCTTATCATCCAAAAAAGCAGCCAACGTAGCACAATGAATATATAATTCATGAACTACGAATAACATTTAATTGCAAATGCAAAATGTAACTCACCATAAGGTATATTTTGGTATAAAGAATATTGTACATATAGATTAAGGTAAATGTTCGAGCGTAGGAGAATGCAATTTCGTTTGTTTCTCCCATTTCCTGCTTATATATTTGGAGGCTTAACTACAAAAAATTACATAATTCACAAATAATAACTATTGAATCAACTTATAAGATATGTATTTCCACTTTTGTGTCCCTAGAAATTATTAAGAATTAAATATTAAGATTGAAATGAACTTTTAAAAGTCAAGTTTTACGGACAAAGTGATGTCCGTGGCAGCAAACATTGTTTTAACCTGATAAATGCTTTGTGTAACTAGACGTTAATTCATGTCAATACATCACTAAATTTAAGTCTAAATCTTGGTTATAAACTGAAGTGACTTACTTAATTTAGAGTTTGTACTAAATGATCGATAAGTCAACGAATTAGTGACGTGAGACAAAAGTCTAATCAAATATTTTGTGTTGGTTGGTTTATCAATGCCAATAAACCATATTACCAAGCTAAAGTTGGTAATGAAAATCTTTATATTCGCACATTCATGGTCAGACCAGTAAACTTATTTACAGCAAGTATACTGACATAAGCAAACTTGGTTAAAAACAGTTTGGTTATTAAAAAATACAAGACCGCACCAATATAATAATAAATTACATGATAAGAATTGAGAAAATATGTCGTTCAAACTAACAAAATGCTGTAATATTTTAATTAATTAATTTTCCCAAATTTAATATTTGAGAAAAAATTATAAATGAGACATGCTACCTTGTTCACAAGTCCTATGACAGCCTGGTCAAGTATTTTGGGTCGTATACGCTCTAAAGTTATGCAGGCTATTAATGAAAGTTACTGAATTTACTAAACCTTATGGACCATTATGACGATATCATTGCCTGTTCATTGTAGTACAACCATGTAAACCATAAACTACAGCATATCGTTCTTATGGTCCTATTTATTTCAGTTTTGCTCTATCACATAAAATTCAACTTAAGATTGAAATAACTAAAATGTAAACTTTTAATTTGTCAAATATGAAAACACATCAAGTTACAAAGCATACAAATTGCAATGCAGTGTTATAAGATAACGGTTGATTGCAGTTTGTCGAAGTATAGTTGATCATGTGATGAATCGGCAGTTATGAATATATCGTGTATGCTTGATACACTCGGGTGAGTTTAAGTGAGCATGTACTGGTCACATGTTAAATAAAGGTCATTTGCCAATGCTCTTAACATAATATTATATTATTAAACTTAACACAAATTATAATGAAATCACTTCATGACAATGACTTCTATATGAGAAAATCGAATGCAATCATACAAGACTCATATGAGAATATGTAATGATGTTAACGAATTGCTTTGTTAACTTCATGCATAATATTTTTGTTTTTCGTGAAAGTAGTGAATTAATCGCATTGGAATATTTATTACAATAAAGGGTGCTATACACGATCATATCTGTTTATAGTGCAGTATATGATACCATTACACATAATTAAGTGCTTTTGAGCACCTTTTAGAGGTACATCAGAATAAAATTTGAACAACAACATATCCAAATTGGCTGTCAGATTTCAACTTTTCACCGAATAGTTTTTTTTGAAGAAAACAGAAAAATGGAAAACAGGTAAAATACATTGTTAAACAAATAAAAATATTGGATTAATATATAAGTTTCCTACAAAACATTAATTAGTTACTATTTTTATAGAATTGAGATGAAAATCGTCAGCAACATAGTTATTGACGAACTGGAAGGGGAAGTAATTAATATAATTGCGTCACTAGAAGGTTCACCAAATCTTCAATATGGTATCAAAGACCTCACCGATCTTCTTATTAATTCAAACAAATATAGAAGAGTACGTGAAAAATATAGCTTACCAATTGAGTTCAAGCTTATAAAGTACTTGTCCAGTAGCCCCACATTGCTATTGGATTATCTCAATGGATATGCAATGGCCAAAGAAGAGGATAATCGGTTGACAAACCAAACAGCCACAAGAATTTTGTCCGCAACTGACGACCAAATTAAGAAGGGAGTTTTTCGGGACATTGGACCAGCAGAAGATTGTTACAACGCTGCAGTTTTCTACATCAAACAGCAGCAGCAAGAATGTAGCGGAAAGACACATTCCATTTTACCTATTGCCCTGTCGGAACTTAAAATGTTACTAGACATGAATGACACCGTCAGCTTCAACAGATCATGGTACAGTATTCTAAATGAAATCAAAACCACCCACCCAGCACTATTTTCCAGTCAACAAGAAAATGAGAGTCTACTTATAAAATCGGAGCGGATGCTAGGAGCAGCAAAAGAGTTCATCAAAGCTGGTAACTTTAACGATATCGAAAATGAGTCAGTCTGCATAATGTTGATTTTAGATTACATTAAATTAACCGAAAATGTAAAGGTCGCGAGCCCAGTTTTTCCACAGCTTTACAAGGAACTCCTTGTATTGGCTGCGTTAAATCGTGACATTGAACTGAAAACAGTTCTAAGAAAAATAATAATGGATGTAAAGTCTCACAAGCAGTTAGTTTTAACTCCTGAGTTAACTCAACAAGAGCAGAATACATCTGAAGAAAGAAAACGTCAGGTAGCCAACATTGTTACAAATGTAGTTAGCATGGACATTCATGATGACATAGATGACCGTTTTGGTTGCATATTTTCAATCATAACCCTTCTTTTTGTTAGTGAGAATCACATGCATTCGAACAATGCAAACGAAAAAATCGAACAACTCTCCACCGTACATGGAAACATACTCACACTAAATCAAACGGGTAAAGAGACAGAGTTAAATATGTACATTCGAAAACTTTTGATTATAGCAAAAACTCCATTTGCACTCACAGGTCTAAATGCTGCATCATTACGTCATGGGTATGATTTGTCAAAATCGAAAATTGTTGAAAATGTTTTATCTCTTGTGGCAACATTGGTTATTTCATGGTTCTGTACACTGCACGTTTTGGCTCCCGAGCCTTTTGCATTTAAATTCGGTAATGATTACGATGAAATTCAGTTTGACCATCCCTTACTCAATCCATCATTGTCAAGCTGGCTTGTTATCAGTATAGTGGTTATCATTGTTTTTGTTGGGTTTTTAGTTTGGAATGTTTTTTGCGTGGTAAGTCTAAGAAAAACTTTTCACTGCGCTATAAAGGATTTGGTAAATACACTAGTTCCTATAGCAATCGGGAATGTATTTGCCTTTGCAACTGCCAATGCCTTTGCTCTCATATCTCCACCGTTCTGGGTAACACTATCAATTTTTTCTTTGGTGGGGGTGGGTGCTCATCTAGTAGTACGTCTTATCGTATCACAAGTGGTGCGTTTGATACATTATAAGTTAGTTGGTTATATTGAAATCCAAAATGCCTTTAACTTATTAAACGTGTCCCCAACTGGTGTGTATACGGAAGTCTGTAAGGCATACAATGTACTAGAAAAGATTTCAAGGAACAGTAGCAAAGACAATTTGCCCACTGCTAATCGAAATATTGTAAAAATAAACCGACCGGGTAACAACGAACTTGAATTAGCGGTAGAACTTATTGCGCGAGAAAAGTTACGCAATCCGAAACAGACACGTTTTTTAAAGTGTTTAAGATCATTCTGGTAGTTTTTGTACATTATATACGCTTCGTCACCACAATTTAAACATATTCATAATGTTGGATACATACATGCCATATAGAATTTCTTTAATGAGTCGAAATATAGTTTTAGCTAGCCGCATGAACAAAACTCTATAAAATTAATCAGATTTTTCGAAATGAACATTATTCACATGAATTTTACACATCAGAAAGCAAGAATAGTTACAAAATATACAGTACACAAGGGGCACTAGTTTTTATTATACATTTGTTAATTTACTAAGATGGAGAGTATGTTTATTGCTTCAAAGTTTTTTGTAGTTATGTGGCACGACATTCGACAAATATAATTCAAACAATTTTGACATTAAAATAATAATAAAATCAAACTAAATTAAACGTAAGAATACCTTTTAAAATCTATGTATTCCGTATGATTAATCTAATTAAAATAATTTGTGCTACTCCAAAAAAATATGTAACGAACAAGATAATAATTTCGAGCAAATGATTTTCTTGTTCTTAACCAAGCATGTTTGAAGAGATATTGTTTCATTGTTGTATTATTTTGACATTCATCCTATATTCTAGGTAATCGGACTTTTGTTAGAGGGCTCACTACATTTAATACGAAATATTTTATTGCATTTTACGTAATCGTACATAATTGCTACTTTTTTTGATATGCTACTCTTAGTACTAAAAAAATCGCTGTGAAATTTGTTCTTCTCAAAATGTAGCATAAAAACTCCTATACATTCTAAAAAATAGCAAATGACTGCTCACCAAATAAAATTCTGCGTTCAAATGAAATTTGGTATTTGTTCAGCACTGAAGTAAATTTCCATCATATTGTTTTTTTTCTTGTTTATAATCGTAATTTAGGTATACTAACATTGGTATTTTTATCTTACCATTTTTATGCACAATTTTATCATTAATTTTATACTTGTTTATCAATTACTCTGATTGAAGTTGTGTTATGTCAAGTCAATCCAATGTCATACTTGACGTAACGTTTTTTATCAAAAATTATAACAAACGTGCATTCGTATAATATTCAGCTGCTAATTGTATAAAATTCAGAACATGAGTAAAAGAACAACATATATAATTACAACTAAATTTAGCTGTGTCTGCTGCTGAACTGTGGCAATGGCAATGTACAGATCTGACAAACATACTGAACAACACGTTTGATGACATGCGCTAAATAATGAGTGGCTTACAAACTATTATTTCATTTGGTCATCTTCCATAAAGATGCAACACATTATGTGTCATATTTACATGTAATGGTACGGTCATATTATAAGCTTGAAGATTGCACATATTCAGAAGGTGATTAGCTTTACCTTTTGATTTATTTGTAGTCATAGTTTTCCAACTAGCCCTTTCGAATTTTGCACTATATATCGTCGAGTGTCAGTATCGACACTTATCTTCATCTTGATGTATCAATTCGTTTTACCAAATCTAAATTACATTATCTTATTATCTCTAAAACCATTATGCAAACGAGACAGTCGCAGTTTTAGTCCCATCATCGATGATTTGGTATAATTTTGTGCTTGTATTGACTTTACATTTACCTTGGCACATGATTCTGTGTACCATACCATAATAAACATTACCTCCGACACTTACTTACTTACTGACTTTGCTTGTCTGCTTCTAAGGCTGACCTTTGTCTCCTGTAGCATGTTACATTTGTTTGACTTGATTTTTTTATTCTTGTCCTTTTCATAGAAAATTTGCTTATTGGGAAAGAGAAACAAGTTGACTTATTTGACCATTTGAATACTGAATTACTGGTATTTTTCTTATCATTTAATTCTACCAAGTGTGGGTTAAAATGAAGTGATAATTTGTCCACGTGTTATTATTATTGCATCAATTAAAATATTTGGGTCGCTCGAAATTAAATCGATGACATTAATTACATCGCAAACAGCACGTTTGTTTAACATGATTACATGATTTCATTTTGTCTCGACTTTTGTTGGTCAATCTTGTTATCATGTCATATATAAACTTCATAATCGGTTTGATGTTTTATATACTTTAAGTCAAATGCTGTTTTAGAAAGAACAAATGTTCTTGTGAAAAATTGTCAATTCAAGCATATTGAGTTCACGAATCATATAATTTATTAATCTAAATTTTAGCGTCAATACGCAACACAAATTACATATATCGATGGCTTAGTATCAGAATGCTCCTACTTGAAATATAGAAAAATTACAAAATGTTTTAGTTACTTCTAAGGTCAGGGAACAAAACCCGCTTACTAGTTCTCAAGAAAAATTACAGAATGCCTCTTCAACAAAAAAAGAGCAGGACACGAAATCCTCTTTCTACTTGTTTGGGGCATCCTGAGATTTTACATACATTGTATTATCCAAATCATTCGGCACAATTTAATACCAATATCCTAAATACTTATTTGATTCATGTAAAGTTTACTTGGAACACTAAATTTGAAAATTAGTTAACGGGTTTTGTTCCTTGACCTTAGAATTAACTAAAAGCATTTTGTAATTTTCCTATATTTCAAGTAAGAGCATTCTGATACTAAGCCATCGATATGCGTTTATTCGGTGAATCTGATTATCTGTGGTTACAAGGTACATAGTAAATCAGACGGTGTGTGAAAACGATAATTTCCTTACTAACTAATCAGCAAGATATGCATTGCATTTATATTAAGACCCATGTATTTAAAATGATGTTAAAACGAATAAACACTTGACAAATTACAGTAAAAATTCCATTACATTCTAAAAGATATTGAATAACTGGGAAAAATCATCCTTTATTCGAAATCAAGTCCCAAGTCCCCCCATATTTCCAGAACAACTATTGAACATCAAGATACAAGAACACATTAATGTACAGACAAATAAGGTGTCCGGTAAATTGGTAGAGTCCAATTTGGATATTAGACGCAAAGGATAACATATCAAGGACCTATGGTTACTAGGGGTATATTAAAAAATAAAGAAAAATACTGTTTAAAAATAACTCCTATTCATCTATGCCAAGAAGCTCAACTTTTTACAAACAGCAAGGAGGGGCTGCACTTAGGTCTCTGTAAAAACATATTAAATACGTATTAAAACTACAACGGTCTCAAGTCATTAAAGAACGAACATATTAAATACTATTAGACCAAGTATATTATCAAAACGTATGTAGAAAAATAACCAAAATGGTGTAAACAAAATCCCTTTTTTCCTTTAGCCTCTTTTAAGAGACACTAATAAATATAAATGCCTGTCGACATTTAAATCTAAAATCCAGAAATTCATCAACCATAAATGCAGTAAAATCGAGAAAAAATCGATTTATTATACGATATGCCTGCAGTCAACAGAAATGTTTTTCTGTGATAAAATAAACTAAATAACAGCAAGTCACAATTGCTTTGATGTCATAATTCCTGGATTAGGGATGCAAAAATCATTAAATAAGCCGTTTGAAGGGAATAGAGAAGTGGAGAATTCCAAGAATGATGCATATGCATAATAAATGTCAAATCGTCTAAAAAATTCATGAATAGAAAACATGAATTCATTTAGATCATAGAATTCCAATATTTTTATACGGTTTAAAAATGCAAATGATTCATTCACACCATTGTTTTTCATAATTAAATCGTGACAAATAATCTTCTGAAGATTGATTGAGTTTGATGTTTAATTCTTTACCTGATATTTACGGGACTGTAGACTTGTTAAATAAAAGTTTTGTACATTAGATAATTGTTGAGTAAATTAACAATGTTTTCGACAGAAAAAGTATAGCAAAAGTTATTACTAATCTATTTGCACTGTGGTTATTGGCAATATTGTACTCATTCGAATTTTCTTTTATCCAGTCGGCAAAGGAGGAAACATGGGTATATATACCTTGTTAAAACAAAAAAATTCAAACAATAAATATAACGCATTAATTCGAAAGATCTTTAAAACATTTATTTAACACAAATACTTCATACCATATCCATCACAGTTTACCCCCGTATTTAAATTAGACCTTGACACGATTCCATAAACTGTTCCATTATGTATAAAGGGGCCTCCTGAGTCACCTAAAGATAAATTCATAAAAAATAAAGCCACCGAAAATTTATTTCTAATGCTTTATTCCCACATCAATTATTAAATTTATTTGTATTGTTTTTGTAATAGCTAGTTAAAAAGCTAATTATAAGCTATACCTGAACAAGAGTCTTTTATCTTTGTTGCATTACCCGCGCAGAATTGGGTAGTTGAATTTATTCCTTTACACGGCGTCACCACTTTAGGATCAAAAACACTAATATTTGCTTTCATAAGTTGGTTTGAATGAACGTGGGGATCATCTTTCGTGCTAACTTGAAGTGTTCCCCATCCCGCAATAGTTCCAGTTGCTCCAACTAGAATATATGAAAAAGCCTATAGTCTGAGCGTCTATGACCGTATTTTTCCTTTGAATTATGAGTGTTTACAGTTAAAATTTGATAATTCATCAGATATTGAGATAATTTGTTGTTAACTAAAAAATAATACAGTATAATAACAACAAATAAATAATAATATTAGACATTAATTTCAGGACTAAAGCATGCAGTCCTTCTTTGAAACGAAATATGTCAGTGATTTTTTGGCTAATGAAGTCGTACGTTGTTTTCACGTATTTTACAACAATTATGTGTGCCAATGTCAACACCAAGTTTTTCTGTTTACTTTAAAGGATGACATAAATGATTACACCATTTTTAGACCCAAACTTACTTAGATTTAAAATCAGAAGGCTTACCAATCAACGGATATGTCGAATTTGCATAAGCTATTGGACTAATTAAAGTTGTAGGACGCTTCAGTTTAACAACCGCAATATCATTTTCCCCTGTCTCCTTTTGAAATGAATCATGATAATTAATCCATTCCACTACATATTTTTCCATCCGTGCAATGTAGTGACTACCAATAAGCACCGTGATCTTGTCCCACTTATGGTTGGGTTGTTTGTTTTCATCCAAATTAATCATGCAGTGTGCAGCAGTAAGAACTAAATCCTATAACACGCATGTTATCAAATTTGAATATTTCGTAAACTATTTGAAAATTATTGAACAGTGAATTACGATTTTTTAAATTCAGCACAACGATATATTTGTGAAATGTGCACAGAAATTTTTGCTAAAAGTTAAAAGCTTACTTCTGATATGAGGCTTCCTCCACAACGTTGATAGTATTTGTCCCCTGAAATTTTTACTTCTGTTTCGATTAAGACTAGAGAATTCAGTTCGTCTTGTTCTGCTGGTTCTCCACCAATTATAAGTCGGTTTTTGTCTATCTCAATATTTGTTGGATGTGTATAATTACTCTCCAATATACCTGCGCTGGTGCTGGTAAAAATAGTATTGATAATAACTATACCTAAAATATTAAATACTAGCCACATTTTGAGTTCTAACTGACTATTTAATCTACTAATGTTAAGACAAATCTTGAAGAAATCAAACAAGCAAACTTTCAAATTGAAGCAGAGGACAAAAACCAGTCAAATAACTAAAAGGATTCAAATCAATTGAATTTTAGAGGTTATTATTCATTAACATATATAGCAACATACACACATAAAACCACTGATCTGAATATTTATGTGATATTTAAAGGCATTAGATTTGTACTACAGTTTACTACATTAGGTTGTAATGTGTTTTTTGTACATTTCACTGCATTTGTTTCGTAACCTGTGTGTATACCTGCGGAATTTTTTGTCTCAAATTTTTCCTTTCGTCTGTGGCATTTTAAAATAATTACTCTGATTTAAATGAGTGGTCTTATCATAATAAATATGTGGTAAAGACCATTCTTTCAGTGACAATTTCATTGCATATAATATATTAGGTAACCTACTCTTGTGTATAACCAGTTTATAGTATAAGCCACGAAATCGTATTGTAGTAAATTGTAAATGTAATACGTCAAAACCCAATTCAATTTACAGATCGATTGTGACTTCAGTATGTATAGTATAAATGAGTATTTGTTAACCTGATATCTTTATAATCGCTGACACACATATAGTATATGAAATATAAGCATATCGCAACCATAGTTAAGCCAGTTTACGAGCGTATTAAAGCAATACGAATTGAAAGCAAGAAAAAAAGTGAACTGTTTGTTTGCTCGTTTATTATAGTGTGTGGCTGGCATTTAGGAAAACACAGATTTTGCAATTATTATGACTAAATGAAAACTCCAGCATTACATTTTACGTTAGCTATAAACTAGTTTTAAAAAGCTTTTTGGTAAATTTTGGAAGAGCTATAGTATTTTATGACATTAAATGTTTATATAAAACGACCAAATAGTTTCATGTGATGGTTAGCTATAAATTCGTTCGTTTTGATAAACGACTTCGATTATATTATAATGTATATTTGTTAGGTCTTATCTCGTGCTAGCAACAAATTGTTGAGTCTGACAGAATTAATTTCATGGTTAATTTCCCACAGGTTATTTCGGAACAGATACAGTATGTCAGTTTGAGTTCAATAGCTTGTTAAAGTATACCAAGTCAAACCAAATAAAAGATTGTGCGTTTTCGAAATTATTATTTTTTGCATCATCATATTTATAAGGGGGAAAAGTATTTCATTCACGGCTATTAAAGGTTATGCCACTTAATTGGAATATAAGTAGCTATTATTGAAATTATTACAATTGCTACTTTCAAGTTAACTATCAAAGGCTCAGTTTGACCCAGCATTTTGGCTTTTGTTAAACTATGAGATTATCTGACTTATTCAAAAAAAATGTCGAATTTGTTAACACTTCTCTTAATTCAAACCTTAAATCTTCACGGTAACTTTATGTACGCATGTAATACAGTAAAACACAATCAGAAAAATGTATTACGTAGCTACCACACATTGAAGTTTGACAGTTGAATGTAATTTTACGCAACACTGATGACAGCATTTTAAACTAATATTTAATTGAGGTAACAAAGTTATTGTACCATTTTTTGAAGCACCTCATGCACAAAATCACTACATTACAATGACCTTACATGTTTGCCAAGTTGCGTAAATAAAAAGTTGTCAATCAACGTCAATTGGTGTGAAGATTTTATGTAGTAAATGCAATCAAGTTCAAATGATTTACTGGATTCAGATTTCACAATTCCAAAAGCTACATTGTCATTGATAATAACAGTTTGCATATAACTTGTTACTTAGATGTCACAATTCGGCCCATTGTTCTCAAAAAATACACTACCAATACTGTGCCAAACTTCAAACAGTCAAGTTGTCTTTAAAGGGAAGTAGGGGGAATACAATCAAACGCATGTAAACTTCAAACAGTCAAGTTGTCTTTAAAGGGATATAGGGGGAATACAATCAACCGCATGAGCATATTACCGACCAAGCTTCGTATATCCAACATACCTATATTTCATGCAATTGTGTACTGGTTTTAGTTCTCGAGGTTAGTGCAACAATTTAACACATAAGTGTGCAAAAAACCTGTCAACACATAACAAACCGAGGTTACGCAAATTGGGTTGACAGAAGACACAATTGTTATGGCAATGATAATATTGATGATCAAGCGATAAGCAACCAAATAAATTGTATTTGTCAGCTTTACACAAAATAAACAAAGTGATTTTTCAATAATGGTTTTAATAAGAATAAAAAATCAATTGGTCGGTCAAATTATTTTTAATGTAATGAAAAAATGTAACTTATTGTTGGATGAAGAGTGATTATAATTTTAAATGATATTTAATGCAGTAAGCATATGAATTTGAAAGTTAAGAAGCCTAGAATGATAATCATCAAGCTGGTCTGTGTAATAATCAAAGGTGAGCTGGAATTGCACTGGTTTTCTTCACAGGTGCATATAGTAGATTTGGCGGACCCCGGAACTAAATATCCAGGATAAAAGTTATAGGCATTTAGTTCTTTACCTGTCTTCTCAAAGCAGTTGCCGGTCTTCAACTTATTATTCACTAAATTTTCTTCTAAAAAGCAGCCTCGAATGGTAGTTTTAACGTCCTTTCCATTCTCTGATTCGCTTTCTATGACTATTTTCCCGCAAACTAAAAGTACAAGAAGAGTTTTCTTTAAATTTTACATGCAAAATAGGGAATTAATATATTTCTTTACTCACCAGACTTTTCTATACACGCTGCATTATATTTTGAATTTGGTTGTTTCCCTGTCTTGCAAGATTTATCAAATCCTTGGAATTTTTCGAATTCTTCAGTAGGGCCTCCGTCAACATAGCCGCAGTTATAGCACTCTAAAGCTGTAATAAAAAAACGAATATTTCAAGATATTTTAAAATAATTTCAAATTAAAACATATATATATATGTATGTATGCACAATTTTACCAATGGCCTCCTGTCCAGCAAACGTTACGGCTAACAAAGCTATAAATAAGCATTTCATTTTGGTTTTTTGTAAAATTTTTAAAACGATGTGTAAAACTTCCCGTTACTTCATTACTGGAGTGTAATTGATGCAAAATGAAATCAAAGTCATGTTTTAATTAAAAATTGTATCATCACAAACAGGCATATTCAAAGTATGATTCATTAATTACAACTTTATCAACGAAATTATGCAGATTTTGAAGTTTGGTCAATTATCTTGTATCTTCTCTACGTTACAATGCTCTATCCTATGTACTCCACTCTACGTACTTTCAGTCGATGACAATATAAGCTTTTGGTGTTTTAAAATGTAATTTGTGTACTTTTATGAGGGTGATTTCACGATTTGGCACAATTACTAAAGGGAAAAATTAACTGATTTTTGTTTGTAGCACAGTGTAGCTCTATGCTCATAGTTGTATTGATTTACTATTATTGTTAAACACACCGTAAACCAATATATATAAATCGGGGAAATATGCTCGTATTTAAAGTTAATATGATTCAATCCATCACTATAGTATAATATACTTGGAACGGATTTTAACGTTTGATGATAAGAGGTTGACTTGGTTATCGCCAGTTTACAAGCTTTTGCCATAAATTGAGAGCAAGGTCACAATTACATTGATAAGACATGATATGTAATTTTTGGTTGGTTTAACTTTGTTATTTTTTATTCTTTCAATAGTGAATCGTGTGCCAAGGAGGATTTTAGTGTACACGCTCATTTCATAACTTGTGTCAATTGTACTCTTAATAACTTCAACAAAATAATGCTACACGCAATGTAACCTTAAAAACCCTAGAGTTCTATGAAATTGAAATACAATACATGATGTGTAAATTTGTTTTTCTAAACCAGTTTATTTAAATTTTAGCATGAATTTCCTTACCACGACAGCTGAACGAGATGAGAACTAACTAATTTGGTTTTTTAAAGAAATGTATAGCACCTTATATTAAAATGAGTGAAATGCTGATATTTGGCTATGATATTTGGTCAGCGAAAACAAGTTTTAGTAATGAATTTAGGCTAAGTTTGGATATATATTCAAAACAGAAGGTCTAGACGTCCTACATGTTATACACACAACAAAATTTTCATACGTCCTGAAAAGTTATTTTGATAAGAGGTATTGCTTGGACTTTGTAATTGTACTTGGGCTTGTGTATACGTGTAAATTTTTGCTGCTAGAGAGAGGAATCGAACATTTTGTATGAACGACCAGCTACTTTAATATCCCAATAAAGATGCAGAGTAGTCATAGTAAGGTATTGTAACCAGAATTTAATTTTAAAAGTCGAAGTTTCTGTTTAAATAAAAAAAATACTGGACGTCCGACCCAGCGTACCACTGAAAGATAAAATTACTATTTTGTATGACTAAATTTTTGTTAGAAATATTTGATGATATATGTATTATGTCACGAATTGGAAAGCAGGATCCTGATTTTGAAAGACAATAAAGCAATCTAATCTAATCTATAAAAAGATGTCTTCAAATAGCATCAATGTTTTTTACCACAAACGAATATTTAAAGGTCAGCACACGTATCATCGTCATATTAAATCTTAATACATAATATCGCTAAGTAGATACTTATTTGAATGAAATATTACAGAACAAAAATGTTAAAATGGGGCACGTTTTCACTTCTTCATCGCTCATTGAAACTGTAACTAACTTTTCTTGTGTATTTCACCGATAAGCTGAACCGGTGCCAAATTTTCAACTTGGCACGTTATTTTCTTCAACGTCACGCCATTATTTCTTACGTCGGCAATTAAGAAATTCGCCAAACTTGTTTTTATTTTACGTATAACTGTTTACATATATTTCTTCCACTAAAATAACCATATAACTCACTCAACGTTCCATGTCACTCCATATTACCACTTTAAATATACAACTCCAACTCATAATCTATGGGCATGTCAAAAGTAGATAGTCAAATATACTTTATGCATTGTTGTAGCACGAGGAATATTTACGCAATTTAATAGAATAAAATATTTCACCTAATGGGTAAATTCAGTAAGCTTGATACAATAAAGATAACAGTACGTATGATCAGCAAGCTAAAAAAATATGTTCACGTGTAAATACTTGAAAAACAGAAAGCATGTAATTAAATAAATAATGAAATACTTGAATATCACTGCATTTGCACAACATTGAATTTTTACTGTATGCCTTACACTGTATGGCTTACAGCATCTACAAATGGAAGCTGTGCAGTGGTATTAAAACATCGAGAAGGCCATGTATATTTTCCTAACGTACATATATATGATTTACTGCCATTTCTCGTGCACTTTAAGTGGATGCGGTATTTGCGTATAGTATATTTAAAATTATAAACGCTGTTAAAGTGCACGCTATTTTTAACCATCGGTTGACAAAAGCTCTCTTTTAGTATTTGTCCGCGAAGATAATAGCCAAGAGATCATTTCACTGCATTTGCGAAAGATAACTTTTCGTTTACTTCGTCGTAAGTAATCTTCAATAATTGTAAGTAATTTTAATTGTTTTATACATTTCTTAAACTAATACGCAATACCTTGTTGTTACATATGATTGTTTCACTAATCTTAACAAATTCTGATGATATTGCCAATATGAAAATTATAATACTTTACTTTTCTTCATCTCTTTATACTCAAAAAATTAGTCTCGTTTGAACAGATAAGAAAACGTTTCCCTAAAAATGTTAAATTAAAATGTTTCCTTCTAAATAACTGAAAATAATAGCAAAAAAATTCATTTCATATTAATCGATTTTTTTATTTCAATATTTCAAGGCCTCAAAATGGCATCGCACACCAACTCAACTGATGTGAGAGAAGAAGCATTTGAGGAAATAATGGAAGTGGTAATAAGCCTACGCCGTTCCGGTAAAATAAAGCAAAAATTATCAGATATTTCTTCATTACTCTCCGAGTGCAAGGAAGATGCTGAGGGTAGAAAGCTGCCACAAGAATTCAAAATTATCAGACTCATTTCTGATGACCCAGACGCCCTGTCAAACTACTTTGACACTTTGTTAAACCTAAAAAGGAAGCAGGAAGTCGAACTTTTCAACAGTCAAGTTGAATTAAAACCAAAACCTGAGTCTGCAAACCATATACCGCAAAGTGAGGACAAAGTCTCGATTCAGCCGTACTCACCAACAAATGGAACAGATGAGACCAACTCCGGATATCATCCGATTTCGGAATTGGGGGGTAGTGGAAACACTTGTGAGCAAAACAGCAGAGACAAAATAGTAACAAAAATTATGTCAATTTCCAAAGAATGGATTTCCACAGGGACCTTTGATGAGATCGGTGAAAAAGAACATTGTCACAGGGCAATGGTAACTTATTTAACAGAACTGCAAGGACAACATCAAACATCCGTAGTTCATAAGGACTTGGCAATGCTCTATTTTTTAATAGAGTCCGGTGATATAGAAGTACTGCTTTCTGAAATAAAAGGCATCCTTCGTAAATTATACATCTCCAAGCCAGAAATATTTCAAGATAACTTTGCCGAATTAAAAGCAAAATTCGACCTGATCCTTAATATTGCGAATCAACTAATATTCAGTGGGTCATTTGAAGATCTAGGTGACCAACACACATGCATGCTTGCCGTTTCAAGATATCTTTTATCAGCAAGAAATGACGTGAGCAAAAATGACCCTCTTGAGTTTGAAAAAACTTGTGACAGAATCATGAATTTGCACGTTGCATGTCGCAACGACGAAGTAAAAGAAGAGATTAGAAAAATTATCATAAACTTCAATTCGTTAAAGGTATGTGGCACAACAGAAACATATCAGTACAACAGTGAAGCTTACACTGAGGTTGTCACAAAGGTTGTCAAAATTGTCACAGATAGCATAACAAATGGTTCGTATGATGACATTGATTCTGACAAAGCAATCTTAATCACGTCTGCCGTTGCATATTTGTCGATTAAAGAAACAGATTTTAACACACCTTATGTTCTACCAAACGAGCACGCTGTAATACTACTGCTTCACGAGAAGGATGATATTGATGGGTTAGTGAAGTATTTAAGGAAGCTACTAATTAATGCAAGGGACTCATATGCACTCGAAAGAATAGAACTCCGTATAGAAAAGGCTGGGTTAAGCAAGGATTCTAGTTCAAATTCAGAAAAACTGATTTCTGCCCTTGGCACAACATTAACCGCTGGTTTATCAGGATTGCACGTTTTAGCTCCAATGGCAGATTCATTTAAGTCCCTAATTGAAAATCTTAATCTCGCCTTGCTTAATCCAGCATTATCAAGTTGGCTTGCCATTGGTGGTGTTTCATTTGCATTTGCGGCTGGCATAAGTATATGGAATGCAGTATGTGTAGTTAGAAGAACAAAGAGTTTGAAGGAAGCTGGAAAAAGTGTGTTAGATGCAGTTGGTCCAATGGCTATTGGAAGTGCTATTGCTTATGGAACAGCTGTTTTATTTGCATCAGTAGCACCACCACTTTGGCTATCATTATTAGGGTTTGGTGCAATAGGCCTTGGAGTTCATTTCATTGTACAGCCAATATTTTCTCGATTTACAAAATGGTTATTTTACGAGCTGCCTGAAAATCAGGCCATAAAGAAAGCCTACGCAACATTAGATGTGCAACCAAGTGTTACTGATAAAGAACTCCGAGCAGCATACCGTCACCAAACTAGAAAATATCATCCTGACAAAAAAGCCCAAAGAGATAGTAGTGACGATACTACTGAAAAACTACATGAGGTCAGACAAGCCTATGAGTATTTGATTACTATTCGGTTACGAAACATGGAACTGGTAAATGAGCCAGGGTTTTTTACACGTATGAGAAAATATATGGCTAGTATGTGGGGAAACGAGGAGGGTGAAGATGGGGATGATCAAATTAAAACACAAGCACTAGAATTCTATTGATATCAATCTGAGACTATTCGCAGGCATGACATAGGAATACAAAGTCAACAAGTAGTTCTATTGTAAGTATATCGATGTATGTTAGCAATTAAATCTGAAGTGGCTTAGAATTTACATCATAGAATTGCCTGGTTAGTTAGATTTCATATTCTATTTGCCGAGCAGCATTTATATATAAATTTATTTATTAAAGATAATTTTGAAACAAAAAAAATTATGTCAAATAGTACACTATATCTTGAACAAATAAATATTTAAACGAACAATTACGAAATAAATTAACAAATTTAGCCTTCAAATTTAACCTTATCATAAATTGTAAACTTAAATAAAACTATAATTAAATTTACTAAGGTTTAGCTTGAAATAAAAGCATACACTATATTTATATTGGTCATGAACACCCTGTGGAATTTACTTCAGTCATGTAAAGATATTTTCAAACAGTATGAAATCAATTCAAATTGGAATGTTTTTATGTATTAGCAATTGAATATTACGTTTACGTCCACAATGTCACAATAAAAAATGCCCACGGATCATATTTCCTCAAATCCTGTCGCCAAATTTCACATTACCGTGTATGAAGTTTATTTATCTAGAGCATATTTGTGACCACTGTCTATCGTTATCTTTTTCATTGAGATAAATGCTGAAATGTAGGAGCAATGCGAACTTGCAACATGATAAGAGTGACGTAATCAGGTTTTTTTGAAGCATCATTGCAGCATACACCTTATTTAATCGATTTTTTGGTGAAGCATAACGTAAAAACGAATCACCTTGGTGTTTTATGGCTTGAATAAAATTAATGCATTTGAATTTTCATCAGTTTGACACGTCAAGAAGATACACAAACAGTTTATTAGAAGATACTTTGTCGGACAAGACTTTACATCGTATGTTTTTATCTTTTAATGATGACATTTATTCTTACGGCCAGCGGTAGCACCACAAATTTTGATAGATTGTCTAACCAAATGATTTACTTTTTTAAAATAATTTGTTTATTAATTTGTTTGCTTACGAGTTGAAACTGATTTTCATGAAATGTGTAACTGAGGATCAAGAAATAATTGTAATATAGGCATAACAAAGCTAGATTAATGTATAAAAATATAGCATTGGAACCACATTATAAAACCAACCATGTTATATACTGCTCAAAGGGCATTATATCACGTGAAACAATTGTGGAAAACAGTTTTCATAAAACGAGATCAAAAATAAAAAGATCGCACCATTTTAACATTTTATCATAACAGCGGTCTATTCAGGATTAGCATAACATACATTACATCGGCCAGGATTTAGTAATCGCTTCCTATTCTACGTGTTAATGCGTAAGTCGGGGGACAAGAAAATGTTTAGAAATGATTGCTTATGTTGACTTGTTGATTGAAACATTGTTTTATTATCGGGTAAATGATTTGTGTTATGAAACGAACATTAATTTTTGTTAATACTGATCCATCCACATCCACACCTTGGTCACTTCATAGTAAAATAACTTATTTAAAGCTAAACTAAAGTATTCACCCAAGTAGCTCAACCGCATAGGTCTAATATACCATTTTGCTTACTTTAGTCTTGTGTCAGTCAAACCAAAGAATGCGTGTAAAGATTACTGAATTCTTTGTGCTTCAATCCAATTGACTCAACTGCTATTGAGGTCAAGCTAAGTTGGTGCAGCCCAAATAATGGAATTTTGTACGCATCAACAAGCGATTAAATGATAAGATAAATATATTATGTGCTTATGTTGTTGATAAGGATTTCTAAAGTGCTGATAACCACAGTAAAGCAACAGCGTAAATTTCAAACAGCAAATTTAAAATGTTGAGGACTGGTTTTTCTTTTAGTTATTTGTACGAAATATTCGTATTATTTATTTGTTGACTGTTCTATACCTTTTGTCAAACTTCATATATTATGAGTTGATTAATATAAGCTACTTTGTTGGTTCGGATTTCTTCAAGTATTTTTAGTGTTAGTCCTTAATATTAGTTTTAATAATTGTCTTTTTAGTATCTTGTGCGAATAGATTTGGAATCAACAGAGGAATATCTTGGTAATAAAACTACAATATGCATTATACCAAGCACTGTACAGGTTTTACTAATTTGTATTTTTTTAAATTTAGGTGTGAGGTCAAGCACTTATAGTTATATTAAACGAATTAAAATTTGACTGGTATCTTTTTACTGTCGGATAATATAACATACTTGGGCCATCCCTTTATATGAAATAGATAACCATTTAAATAATAATCATTTCTTAAGAAAATATAGAATTTTTACCCCTAGATAACAACCAATATATAGTGAACTTACTCACAGGTTTAGTATAGCTTACAAGTAATAAATGAAGAGCAGAATGTTTCTTTTTTATATACAAAAAGCTGGAATTTAACATTAATATAAACTCATGCAGAACTGCTTATTTAATCAAGGCATTTTTATCAGCTTAGTTGTTATCAAATTTTTATTCCATATCAGCAGCAACCGTATTTACTCAGTTCAGCAATTTTCACTAACACATTTCTTGTTTGTTTAGGTAGAATTACATTAAAAAACTCGTTATGGTAAAAGCTTACTATACTCACGTCAAAAAATGATAAAATATTTCTTTATGAGAGTAAACATTTTGATTGTATGCACTTCAAAATCATAAAGATTTTCATATTTCATTGAAGTTCGCGAAGATTTTTTTTTGCGTTTTAGGGTTATGATCGATTCAATTTTTTATAAGTACTATTATATCCTAAATGTATGGTTGGTGGTATGGATAAACACAAGTTGTATCACACTCGTGGTTTTACCCGAGACCAAAAATGAAACTTTCCATGCATAGTTGTGCCAAGTGCAGAATAAATCCAAAAATGTTTTTTTAATGTAATAGGTAAAAAAACAAAATCTAAAATGCATGCTTTATGATATTTTCCTTCTAGAACCGACGAAGGCAAAATGATTTGCTGGGAAATCACATAAAATATGAGAATGTCGTCAACGGACCACCCAAAAAGTAAGATTTAGCACTTTGTATGTTCTGTTGATTAAGTAAAGTAACAGGCAGGTAAAACTAACAATTTATCATATGATAAAACTGTAAATACCTTTAAGTATACTACTTATCTATATTATTCTCATTTTATATTTTATATGCTGACAAATTCTAAATATGATAATACTTGTGAATTTTCAGTTAAACACTTGTCTGACAGGACAAGGAACATGCCTTAGTTATGCTTGAAAAAACAAAAAGCTCAAAAATAATGGTTAGCATGTTCCAGCGTTCACCCAAAATTTCTGGTACACGTATGTTCGTATGCTTTATAGCACTTATTAGGAAGTAAAGTTTACTAAAAGCCGTATAACACTTTGGGACTTGAAGCATTGTTTTATATTTAGTCTAGGGTTAAGTGTCTATTTAAACACCTAAAAATGATTAAATTCATTAGTAAAGAACTGTTTCGATAAATAATTTATATTATTTAGTATTATTATAGAGAAAAAAATGCTTGATTTTCTGGCATAAAAGTTTGCTTTTAATATGTTCATTAATTTTAATTATATAAAACTTAAAGAAATTTCGACTATGAAATTTTATATCTAAAAACCTCCATGGTAGACTTTTTAATATTTTCAGGGAAATTCGAGCTATTACTAAGCTTTTAAAAAGGGTAACCAAAACCTGCTACGTCGCTAGATAGACTGGTAGTAGATAAATACGTTGGTTTTAGTGAAAATACGCATATTTTTATTTTTAAACAGTTTCTCTGAGGACGTAGCAGGTCTTTGTTACCAGTTTTTAAAGATTAGTAATTGCTTAAATTTCCCTGAAAAAGAATCAACGATGAAGTTTCAAAGTCGCTTTTTTAAATTTATAACTTTAAAATTAATCCACAAATTAAAAATCTATTATGAAAAAAAATCAAGATTTTTTTGTCTATGTCAATACTAATTAACATATATTATTAACCCACAGTTTGTTGTTATTGAATTTAATCATTTTTAAGTGTCTATATCGACACTTAAATCAAATAAATTATTAGATATTTGTAGGTACACGAATGCTTATTTAAGTATTTAAAAAACAGCGTAATTGTTTACATACGAAAATCTACTATTGATTCTGAAACGTAGATAAAAAGTAAATGCAAATAGCAGTTAATTGTAGATCTTCCATTTCGAATGTAATTTTTAAGACAGATTTCTTTATATCATAATAAATGCATTCCCTACAACAATAATATTTTACTTCATCTACGCATTACCGCGCATGGTGAATAATGCATCTAATAATCTATAAAGGACAAAACTAGAAACATGGAATGATATAAATATACTCTAGTATAGTTTTGTGGCACCTAGTAATCAAAATTAGACATTATTTTAAATACACACAAATCAACAATTTTATATGCAATACCATGACGACTAACACAACTTACAATCATTTGTAAAGTTTTACGTATATGATTTACTGAATGAATGATATGCGAAATATCAACAGTGAAATCTTGAATGGGTAATACTTGGTACCAAAAAATGTAACCAAAACTATACACCAATATAAATTCTCAAGTCAAAAGTAATTTCGAGAGTATGATTCAACTTTGAATAAGACAAAAATTCTCAAAAGTTTGAATATGATTTTTGATAAAAACTTACTTATGTTTTAATCTGTGATTATAGTAGGGCAAGGGAACGAGTCAAAGGATGCTACATACCACGATAGTTTTTATAAGCCAAGGTACTGAGTACTGCCAAACGTAGGAAATAATACGAAATGATTTTAATTTACAATCCCATAAATAGAGTTTGATATTTTAGTTTGATTTAAAGTTATATTTATTTACAGAGTGAGCGAGTATGCCGTATTATGGAGCAATGACCAATTTCCTGATTCTTTTCACAATTTCCCTAATAAATTTTCAGAATATGAAATGGTCTGCAGACTACAATGGACATTCCGTTTCTAGCGAGATTACATTCCAGTACCACGTGTCTGTTTAGACACTATACGTGTATAATTTATGTACATGTAAGAAAATCATACAATACATTTTTATATAAGAACGTAAACTCAAATATTTTTTTCATTTACGTGTTCACGTAAAATATAGAGTTTTAGATGGGTTTTAGTTGAGTTTTAGGCGAGTACATAATTCAATTATTTTATAACATTTCAAATATAAAAATAGTTTGACTTTCCAATCTAGTATACTTTAAAATCTGTTAGTAATTTTTCACCAAACAAAGTCAGAAAATTTATGAAACTCTCAACCGCTTCTTAATTTTCTAAAAAAACGAACCCATTTTAGTAGCTAATTTTTGTATCTAATTTCAAGGTTTTAAATTTTAAATATTTAATACCTTGAAAAATACTTGAAGATATACCAAAATATATCACACAATCAAACTGTTATTTCTAATCAGTTTTTTTAAACGTAAACGTTGTCATTAAAATCGAGCCTCAAGTCTAATTAAAATCAATGCCTTCAGAAACACGTTCAGTGTCTTTTCCATATACTATGTTCGTTCAGACTAGATCGCATTTGTATGAAATTATCCTTAATTTCGTTAGAAATTCTTGTTTTGTATTAATAGCTTCTAGTGTTCTTACATTACGTTCTAACACAATCTCAATTCAAAAAATGAAATAAAAGGTACATTACAAGATACTCAAACACAATTGTACTAGAGCAAAAAAGAGTTACATTTTAAATTTGATTTACCAAAATTGAATCTTAATAATCTTGTAATACTAACTGCATTTAGCTACAAGACGAACGAAAAATATGTAGCGATTCCATTACGTGGATAAACCATAGAGTATTATTATTGCTGAAACCTTTGTTAAAAGTTAAACGTCGATATTCAAAGAAATAATTTACAAAACAAAATATTTCAACATTAATCTGCGTGATTCCAAATTTGAGACACCACGTACAAGTTTTATTAACACAGGTAATGCTAGCATAAGCTAGCATCTTAACTAAATAGCGTCATGTAGCATAAAAAGTTGGACTATGCCTGAAACAAAAAATGAAACTATCTATGTTAAAAGGCAATCTATTACCATATGTAATAATTTTTTGCAAATATATTCGTATTTAAAAATAATCTTTCTATATACGCAATGTTGAAGTTCACTTACTAAAAGCTGTTGTATATCCCGTATCAATAATAGTTCACCAAAATATTTCTAAAATCTAAAATAATGTGTCGAAATTTAAAAATCTGCCAGTGCTTTCAAATATAAACACGTGTATGAACGTATTGTATACACATAATATAAGACTACCTCTAATTATTACCTTTAAAGTAAGTGATTTTAATTAATTCATTTTTTATTGAATTTTTTTTACTTTTGTTTCAGACTCCCAAAAATTTGCTGATGTTCTCTGTCTTTTCAACATGATAATGGAAGATTAGCTGAGTCGATCACGAAGTACCCCTTGTAGATTTTTTTTTTTACTGAATTACCAATAATGGACACTTAAAAAATATACCAATAAAGTCGACGACTTTTTTGGCATACAAAAGACTGATGGAGAAAATGATGCCTACAGTTTAGTGCATTCATTCAATTAAATTAACACTAACTTTCAACCATTTTTGGATTCGCATTTATTGCAACATTTTTTTCTTCTAGATAAATACAACTGGAATAACTAGAAGGGCTTTATCAAACCCTGATTTCTGACATCAGGCTTATGTCTGTATTGTAACAGCGAGAAATATAGGTGAAAGTAAGGACGGTATAATTTATATGGTCAGATGCAATGATGAGATAAATCTTCAATAATAGATCTGTATGCCATTGAAACATTTAAACTCAGAAGCAACTGATAATTCGTTAAAAAAATTCCTTAAACAATGAATAAATAATATTTGATTGTAATGTTTATTTACTTTACTAATCCAATAACCTAGATTCCGTGTGATTCGATATAAATAAGCTGGTTACAATGCACAGGTAGAATTTTAATTCTAAAACTAAATACCAAATCGGAAATGTGTTGCTTTCGTGGTATTATTGTGTGCAGAAAGTGTTAATTTTCATTTAGTTTTAGTGGAAAGTTAAGCAACGCTCATTTTTACATAAAATTTGTCAAATATATGATTTGTCTATGCATTTCTTTTTATTCGTCTTTCAAATTGGTAACAAAATAATACATTTTTATATGTAAAATATTTAGCTTAGTTGGAATTACAAGGTAAACTATAATGAACTGGTTTTAAAACGAAGTTAGTTAAACTATACTCACTATAGTATTGTTTTTGATGTGCATGTATATTTTTGTTAATAGGCACTATTGAATATTACTAGGCGGTTTTTTAACTTTGAAACATGAAACGAGTTAAAAGGAATGTAAAAACGCATAATGCGAACAGTACTTGATAAATAGCGTAATTGTCTTTTTAATCAACCCAATATCAAATACGTATTGTACATTTGTGTCTGAATTGTGACTGATACTATAAAATTAAGGTTTTGTGAGAAGAAGAAGCTTGTTACAAAAGAAGAAGTAAGATTTACTTCTGTAAGATTTTATTTAAATAAACTCTTTAAAATTTCCAAAGTAGATGCCGTTTTCCATTAAAAATTAAATCGGAAGTAATAAATTTTATTGTATCATTAAAATAATAATCTTACACAAATGCTTGTAAAGTTAATTGTAGGTAAGTTAATTCTTTTGGTTCTGTATTGGTGGGTAAAATTGTGCTTGTTTTATATACAGTGAAGCATACAGCCAATCAATTACGGGTGTTTTGCGTTAGCGAAAAAATCTCTTACGCACATACACAATTTACCGATAAATGTATAGAATAAAGGGACCAATTTCAAGTATGTTTCATACACTGTTAATCGTAAATAATGATCAAATGGAATTTAAATATTGCTGTCAGAAATATACATTGCATGAAACAAAATTGGATTTTATGTATACTCAGTAAGTCTCGCGGAAAACAAATTCTGGTGACTATGTCGTTTCTACTAGTACTTTTAAAATTGGATTTTCTTCATGCCATGTTAATAATGCATATGCCATATAATAGCATGGAAGGAAAAACTGCATTGACTTTGGTAGATGCCATAATTTAATAATTTGTATCGACTATCGTGCATATAATAACGTATATACAGTGCAGCAACTAGAATATATTTAGCATAAATAGCTTAAATATAAAACGACAAAGTAAAATTGTATGGAATAATGACAAGTCTTAAACCATGAATGATAAAATTTAAATCTCAAATCTTTCTTATAATTTTCATACCAAAGATTGGGTGTTAATACTGGCTAAATACCTGTACTTAAGCAGATTTTGTTTTTAATAATGTTAGAAAATAAAACAAAATTTCAGAATAGCATCTAAATAATTCGTAAACCTTTAACTTTGTTTTACAAATTGCTGTTGTATACATACATTTTATGTTTCATTACTAGTTTGTGGTTTCCCGAATTGATATCAATAGGTAAAATAGAATAAAATTTCGAGTAATTAAACTAAACCAAATAAAGGAATCCATTATCAAAATGCTTCATTTTATTAAATTAAAATAATGCAAAAGTATTAAAATAAATGTATACATGCATATCATTTAAATAATTTTTAGTGTGCACAGCTGAAATTATTATTTATGCTAAATTGTGGAGTTATTATTGAATAATTTTTAGTGTGTTGAAATAAATTTAGAAAATATTCCTCCAGCCCATACAAATATCAGGGTATCAGATTCCGAAGACAATGAAGAAGAGAATGAGTATGACGTTGACATGTAAAAATCACCTAATAATGAGCCCATTTTGTGAAATGTTGTACCTTTATTTTTGTCTAGTTGATGTATGTATTTAACATTTAACTATATTCGATATACCGATAACACGATATTTATTACTACTGTTACTACTCATGCACAGTTTATAATGAAAATTGTAATTTTAGTTTTGATCTGTGATATTGCAAAATCTAAATGTTGAAAGATTGAAAGTATTGTACCTTTTCTGGTAACCATCACTATTTCTGTAAAACGGTTTCTAAAAGATGTGATAGTTCATCAGAGTCCTGAATTATTCATAGCACTAGCACCAGCCAAATTTTAAATTACACCATAACTGCGGTGCTGTAAATGTGGCTTGTTTAGTAATATTGTGATTTTTTCAGCAAAATTTTTCACATTGAATACCTCAATTTTCAAACCGCACATGATCATCGCATTGTTTTGGAGGTTTTCTCGAATTAGATATAAAGAAAAGTCTGAATCAAAAATTTTCCGTCCTTCTCCATCTGAGCCTGGAGCAAGCCTCAAGTTTCAGAAATTTCATATAATTTTTTGAAGACGTTGAGGTAAATGCTAAAAATAACTTTTTGCATGTGAAAATCTAATCTTAGATGCACCTACGTCTCAAATAACCATATAAATGCTTGAAAAAAATAAGGTCCATTTCTTGTCAAACGTATTTTCATGGTTAATATATGTTGTAAATCGTCACAAATAAGCAGTAGTTTATTTTACTACCGTTGTATTCGTGAAGAGCATAGATGCTTACCACTGCCCTTGTACATAGAGTTCTATACCCCTTATCAAAATTACTTCACGCCCGATACTATATTAACATCACGAGAAAAGGTTGAGTATAAATAAAACTTCTTAGAGTTCTTTTTTCATATATTTTAATTTTATTTTAAAGGGGTTTAAATATCGAGGCTAACACTTTTATAATTTTTACTTGGTAATTATATGAAAACTTAACTGTGGTAATCCCACACAAGTATTTTTGTCATAAATAAATCTGCCCCTAAGAACATAGTTTGACTTTGTAATGTTATCTGATTAAAAGGCACAAAAATTTGATACATAATCATTGAGTTCGTTCGCATTTCATACTGTTGAGTATGAACACAATGTTAAAGTCACAGCTAGTATTTATTAAACTGTCACCAAACCTAAACAAATTCTATATATTCTTTGTTTTTGACGTCGTACCACATTTTACATTTAGATTTTCTTGACAACAAATCAATATATTGTGGGTGTACGCGCATCGTCACTATCATATACATATACATATATGTTTAAACAAATACATAAACCAGGAATAAAAATGACTGAACGCTTTTTATCTGGTGTTTGATGTGTTAACATTTGCAAGAATTTACTCGCTTTAATGACAAAAGGATTTACTCGAATCAACAGCAGTCCTGCAATCGTGCACACAAGTAACATAAACTGAGTACCGCACGACTTCCTCAATTATTTCTCAGCTAGATTGCAAAAACTTGTGACATTATAATGGAACGTCAACAGGTTGAAGCAATTTGTTACAGAATACGATTAGGTATTTGTTGATTGTATTAGCTTAATCTTCTAAATTATTTTGTGTCAAAAATACAAACTTATTTTACGTACCTTCAGGTATCAAGGACAAAATTCTTGAGGGAAAATACCATGTATGCCTTGTATTATTTGGCTTTCTCTACGAATGTGGTTCCAATGGTATAAAAAAATCCGACACGAATAACAAGGTAATTTTATTTATATACAAGGAAAAACAAAGTCGTTATTTATTACTTAAACATTACACATATTTTTTCAGGATTCGTCCATAAATCCAAAATCAGTTTATAATGACAATAATATGGCATACAGGAAATATATGGGACTCACTAAAAAATCCATTTTTGAATTTGAATTGTGGTGCGAAATGGTTCGGAATATTTTCGGGTAATGTTTAGTTTAACATTTTTTTTGACTAAATATATAAGTTAATTTTCTAACCAAATCTTCCCACAGAAACGAAAACTCTAACTTGTGGGCATTTGAAGCATGTAAATTTCTTCACATTGCGGATACGGTTGGATGGGCAACAATGAATACTTTTGCAGATGTGTAAGTTTACTTGAATTGTTATAGAAGATTACTTTTATTCTCTAAGGCATTTCTTACACTCTTCTATCTAAACTCGATGAGCAGCAGTATAGAACCGTTGTCTGTAGTTGAAGCAGTATGCTGGGATATAACATATGGTGTTGCTGAAACGTCTTTTGGCAGGAAAATGATCAGTAAAACATAAATTGAATAGTAATAAGTACTTCTTCAACACTTAACTACACAGGTATTAACTATCAGATTTTTTTGTAGAATGGGCAACTTCATCCAAGGAAAGAGTGCCAAATGGTGTATATCATGCCGGGTTAATAGCTTTTGGATACTTGTACGAGTACGGAACTGATGGAATTCTAAAGCATGCTATAGATAACATTGTATGCTATTAATACTCATTAAAATATTTTTTGACCAATGACAATGTTTCTAAATATATCGTTTGTTACTAGCAAGGTACTGCGGATCCAACGTCTTACTACAATGGCAATGCAATGAAGTATAGACTTTACATGGGTAAAACCACGTTAACAATCGAACAATTTGATATTTGGGTGGATCGTATTGGAAAAGGAAAATATTAGTAAGTAAACATGTTCATAGTTGAGCCCGAATAAAAATGCTTTTTGCTAATAATCAATGAAATTTGAAGTCCACCCTTATACAGCACTTCCCAACAAAATTGTGTTCATTGGGCAATTGACGCATTCAAGTTCTTAAAGGTGACTTATCCAGCTGACTGGGACAACATTCGTGCTTTAGCGGAAGCCAAGTAAGATTTTCAAATTTACGTACAGTCGCTTTACTAAATAAAAGGAATCCCTTATTTTAAAAACTACATTTTTGTAGTGGCATTATGGTGAAACTAATCGCGGCTAGTGGAAGGACAACTGGAAGAAGTAGAGGACCAACAGCACAACCAATATTTAAGTGAATTTTAACTTAAATACATTTTGTCCATGCCAGAAAAACACAAGAAAACTTTAAACTAAGTATATGAACTATTTTTAAATGATAATTAGTTTTGTTATGAATTTTCTTATTTGATTTATTGGCAGTACAAACCATAATACTGATAATGTTTGATCAATTTAAACGTACGTATAAGCGGTTGTATTACCGATAACTTGTTAACGCGATAAAATTTAGCATATATTTTACAACGTTCAAAATCGAGTGTCATACTGTTAGTTGAAATAAAGAAAAATTCTCAGAAAATTTTCGATGTTTTAAAGAAATCATATAGAAACAATTTGCATGTACATGTGTATACTTTGTCCGGGATTCCGTAGTCCACCGGCGTCGACTAAGTACATACATACAACATGTGGTGTTATATGATGCTTAGCCGCCGCCGATGGACTACGGAATCCTGGACAAAGTATATGTGTGCGATGACTGGCTGATGAAAGGCTACATTTGAGATAGTCCTGAAAATCGAAACCAAACAACTTATACATCAATACGTCAGCATACATCAATTGGCGACCATAGTCTCGCGTTCAATGACCTGGCTTGGCTAACCGGAAAGATTTCGTGAACGCAATGAATTCAACAGCCAAAACCAACAGTGCACCTAATTTACGCGCTTAAAATCTCTTTTTCTTATTCTGTAAAGTTAAACGAATATTTACTGCATCAATATAATCGTATCTTTTTGTGGATAGATTTGTTGCACTGCACCTTCACTTGTTCTGGATCACGTTTCATATCGGGGGATTAAATATATCAAATATTATTTCCATGCAAACAAGTTTTTAAAGCAATTTATTTGTCATATTTATTTACTATATTAAACTGAGCAAATAACGAAAGCAGCTTAAATTTTTCTGTAATGTTATTCGTTCTAAAGTGTTCACAAACAGTCTGTAATGTTTTGAGTTGCGCTATAGTAAGATATAATAAAAATAAAACACAAACTTTCTTGTAAATCATAGGATAACGCATGAGAACACTCGTTTGTCAGCCTGAGTCCTGTATATTTTATTTATTTTATTTTATGACTTCCTGGATTTTCTAGATATAAACTATTGATTTGATAAATATTGAATGCAATGTGAATGTATTGGTTAGTTGTGAGCAGCATAAAAGGTGGACTGGATTTATTAAATCCTGCCATATATCTGAACACCTTAGATAAATCCACATATCAGCTAAAGAGAAGCGTCTGCATCATCTGTATCAGGTATTATTAGACTATTTTCCTGTTCATTAATAGTTCTTGCAAGGATTTGTGTTATCAAGTATATGTTATATTTTAGGGTTTGCACATCCATTATGGGTTCCATCAGTAGCGTTTCATCAAAAGGCGAGGCTTCTTATCCCAAGCCTACTGTTCCGCTCCGAACAGGTAACAATCAAATTGAATATTCCAGCCAAAAGGACATGGAATCAAGAAAGGATGCCAAATTATCTTCGACAGGATATAATCACAGTTTAGTTACTACCACGACGTCAAAAAATAAAAAGTAGATTGGTTATTTTTGTAACAAATTAATACGAAATATATTCCTCATAAACTGTCACCTTAAACCTGTGCACAAAATTTTATTTAGAAGGACATCGATTTGCGGTATAGTCATGTTTGTCATCAATTATTAAATAAATTTTTTCAGTAATAAAAAATCATTTTAAAAATATACTTTATATAATTTAGCTACATTGGCGTACATAACAGTCAACATTTCTTCCATTATTTTGCACAATTGAGCCTATTTCATAATATTCTTGAAAATATTAGTGAATATTGATACTAGTTGTTTTTTAATGCAATCCTATATGGATTATTGCTCATTCACTTATTTGACTCAATCATTCATTCATTGCATATTTTTGGTTGCTTTTATTTTGACATGACTAATAATAAATATAGTATGGTTACCAGTTCTCAGCAAGATTGTTTTCCTAGCATAAAACCATATAGCCTTTGTTGTCTTGAATATACAAGCTATACAGGCAAACAAAGTGAGCCAATGAAATTAAATTCATCTTCCTCAAGTCGAGCTGCTTTGTTTTATCATGTAGGTGTGTAGCATAAAATTCACGACATAAGATAACCAATAAACCAAACATGAGGAACCGTTGGAAATGAAAAACCCCATTGTATTTGCACTCTGTAAATTGTACAACTATGGACACCTTCAGTATATTAGCGGTAGCTTCAGAAAGGTTCAAGCCAAGCATAGTGTTCGAGCATGGGCCTTGTAAGAAGATTTTTTGTTAAAATATTGTGGTCAAATTTATATTTCATTTTTGTAAACTCTCCTGTGCGAGAGGTAAAATTATGGCTTCAGTGGTAAGGTGACTTTGTCTTAATTTGTCTGGCTGTGTCCAGATCTATGTATGTTTTTCTGATGAAATGTGAGCTGCTAGAACCTCGTCTCCACTTCAATTCAACTTCATTTAAATATGGAAGCTTCAGGATGTTCTATAACGTCTCTTTTCTCCCTCGCGTCTCACCTCGCCTGAAGCTGCCCAAGCCAACCTCATACTCACTCACTCGGCAAGCTCCGATCGGTCCGCAGCTCAATCATACTTGTTGCTGTTGTTTAAGCAAAGGAGGAATT
>JAQFZH010000329.1:0-36160 GCA_034695485.1 Entomobrya nivalis
CCATTGCATTGCAAATACCTATTCGCCTCCGTTTTTTCTAGTCTCCTCATTCTCTCCTCATCATCATCATCCCAGTTTTTATAAACAGCTGACTTTTTTACTATAACCTTTCATGATATGATGATATTACAGGTAAGGAAAGGATATAGATATACATATGTGCATATCATATAGGTACCTACATACAAGACCTGCGTACCTACCTAAAAAAATCTACTTGCTTTACTTACTGTATAGACTATGTACCTACCTATACCACAGGCAACGAACACCATAAAAACTGCGTTGTTGCTTTTTTTGTTGTGCAATTTTAATAGTAAAAATGTTGCTGCTATTTGTTTACTTTTGGTATACTTTTCATCATCATCACAAGAATAAACAGAGTAAAACAATGAAATTAGCTGGGGCTCTCTTAGTTTGGTTGGGATTGGGAGTGGGCAGGACACAGGATATCATTATAAAGCCAACAGACACATCAGTCACTGAATTTAGCAGAACAATAAAAAAAACTTTTTCCCTAAAAATAATAATAACGATGATGACAAATTGTATATTATGCTGATATATAAGATAAAAATATACACACATGAAAAATTGCACTTTGTGTACAAATGACTATTTTTTCAGGCTTATGTACGTACAACGTAACGATTAGATAAAAAAAATCATTTTCTTTTTGCGTCAGTAATCGATTCAGAGCTTTTTTGGATAAAAAGGTTAATAAACGATTTATTATGCAATTATAGTTAACTCACCTTTTCCTGTGATGACGACAATTTCCCCCAAAAATCCAATCCAGATTTAAACACAAATTATTATCTTTGAAAAAACTTCACTATTTTCCTAACATCCTTTACAAAAACGATGATGACAATTTAATTCAATGGCAATTAATTTTTTTTAAGAAAAGGAAAAAAGAAAAGTGGAACTAGAAAAGATATGCTACATTTCTTCTCTTTTTTTTTCTTTCAAATTCTGCACTTTACTTTGTTTTGTACATTATTGTGAAGCTACTTAGCAGCTTACAGCAGAGTTGATTGATAAATGATTGCGTTGCGTGCATAGGAAATTTTTTACACCCAAAAAGAATAATAATTATAGCTGTATGTATATTTAATACAATAACGCAATTTAATAATCAAAATGATCGTAATTAAAAAATGATGTCATGTGACGAACGTACAGCATCATCATTATTTCATCATCACACAAATAACTCTGCTTGTTTATTTATCCAAAAAAAAAAATCAACAAGACAAGCTTGTATACAAATATATATTTTTTAGGGTGGATAATTGCTTTGCTACTGCTTGCTTTGCTGCTAAAACTGAACTAACTGGAATTTTTCAGTTTGAGTCGTTGTCGTCAAAAAGATAAAACAAAATTAGCCTTGATCTGTACACTTTTCTTCTCTGGAAGTGTGTACAAAAATATACAAGCTTATCTATAAATAGCAGCCCTGCATCTCATTACCAATTTTTTTCATATCTGATCAAGATCACTGCACTTGGTACTCTCAACTCTCTCTGTCAGTTTATCTTTAGTGACAGTGAAAAATAATGTCAATCTAATTCTTCTAGAAATCTAAACGGTCACCATGGTGATAATGATGATCTTCTTGAATATTTAATGGCACTTGAAATTCTAGAGAAAAAATTGACTCCCTTGCTCAACTTTCCCAAATGATGCCACTTGACTTAATTTCCTAAATTATTCCACCCACGCACACACACTCACATTTTACCTACATAATACAAGATAGATATAGATACATAGAGACACTTAATTAAAATTTTATACAGAAACACACATACACCCACTCACACAAGTAGAAAATCATATAAAAAACTTTTAAACTTGGAATTGTTTTGTTAATTGACTTGTATGACTTGACTATGAGTGGCTCTCTCACTCATACACACACACTTGCACACACAATCTTCTTTTCTGAGAGTTTTGATGGGAAATGTGAAAATGGATATGTGTTTTGAGAAGTAAATTTAGTTGAAAATCAAATTATTCCTCTACTTAATTTTCCTAACTTGTCTTTTTCTCCCTTCCTTTCTGCATAGTTATATATACGAAAATATCCAACAAGGAAAAAAAAGAGTTCTCTTCAGCAGTTCTCTCGTCAGCAGAAAATTGAGAGAGAAGAGGAGAGTCTTTATTTTTTTACATGTAAAATTGGTTGCATCAAGTTACTTACTGACTGACTGAGAGAGATCAGCAGCAAAATTTTGATACGTATGCTTTGTATATTGTGTTTGCAACGTAAAAAAAAATTGGTTTGAAGATGAGCTCTTCAGTCTTCCTTCACTTATACAAAACATGCATACAGTTGTATATAGATGTGTAAAGAACAGCAGATCAAATCACTCTTCTTTTCTCTGTTGTTGTTGTCAAGCGAATATCTCTTTAGTGAAGAACAGTGAACGAACAGAACAGACTCAGAAGAGTGTTCATGTTCAAATTGGAATTGGCCTTCTTTTCCACACACAAAACATGACTACATACAAAAAATATACACACATAATACTCACATTATCATCATTGCATATATAAACCTGACTGAACCCTTCTCAAATAACATGTTAAAGTCTATTTTTCATATGAACGCTTGTGTATCTTCTATAAAATAAGAGGATAAACGTACTTTTTTACCCTTCAAACTGTGTAAAGTAACTCAGCTAAAAAACATTGCTGGGTTTTGAGCGTACAGTTTTTCTAGGAATATCATTTATGGGCTATATGGATGGATACATGGCTTCAAAAGCTATATTACTACCACTGAACTCTTCTCCTTTTAAAAGGACAAGGGAAACCACCACTACCACCGATCATCTGTTAGTTATTATGTTCATGTTCATCGTCATCGTCGTCATCATCATCATCAATTTTTTTGGTGGTTATGGTTATATGGCTCTGTAGAATAAAGTTATCCCAATAAAAATGGTCTATATACTTCTTTTGCAAAAGTGAACAGCAGCAGAGTCCAACCAACCAAGTATATTATAAATATGCACGAAAGATACACAATGCAATGTTCATTTGAGAACAATAAAATTGTTTGCTAGGCTTGTTTGCTATTGGATTGTAAATTGCAAAGAGAGTATATATTGGCTTTGCAGAATATTTTGCATGATGATTGTAAAGAAAGGGTTAAAAAATGTAATGTGTTATGTTGGATGCGTATATATGCATACATTATACATTTTCCATATATATATATTTTGTTGAGATGGAATTACATAAAAATGTAGTAGTAGCTTTTCATGTATGTACACAATTTAATTGATGATAGGATATGAATTTTATGAAATGCTATCAAAATTACTATAAATGGCTTTTGCATGGATTGGGTTGGATATAAATGTGAAATGGTCAACTTGCATGCAAAAAAAAAGTTGGAGTTGATGCTTTAAATATTAACTGTTAGCAATTTGTTAAAAAGCAAAGTTTAGAGATAGACATTACATATCAGTTATACAATTTTGTTGATATCAGTTCAGGTTCCATTGCCCTTTTTTTGCCAGAAAGGAATTTTATGGTTTTTTTTCTCTCTCGCAAATCTACTCAATATTTGATGAAGTGATATAAGTTATATGTTGTTTAAATGTAAAATAATTAGGTAGTAAATATTTACACCTTTAATTTTTAAACTATCTGTTTCATAGACCATGATCATATATATCGTACTCATCATAAATGAGTTTGTTTGGTTTTTCCAAAATTATGCGCATTGCATCCTATTTTTTCCATGGAAAAGTTTTCTAGAAATAATTTTCTGCATGGCTTACTCTACATCTGAAAAACATAACAAGCTTTGTTGTTATAACACTTCTACGCAATTTTTATGCAGTACACTAGCTGCTCTGGAATGGAACCTGGCCTGGACAATGAGATCTGGAAACTTTTGCGTCTCAAGTCACCCCCAAAAAAAATTGCACAGACAAGCGCAGTTGCTGCTGAAAAGCATTTCCCAAATCCAAATATTTTCATATCATTAGCCTTTCCATTTCCAATGATTTTTTACAGTACATTTCTTCCTTATTAATTTTTTTTACCAAATTTACTAGCTTTTCATGTCATCTCATATTTATGGCTTTTTTATACATAAAAAGGGAAAAGAAGCCCCTTAAAAGGCCATAAAGCTATCCTTTCTTGTCCATTTTCAATTCATCACGTTCCATTCCATCTATTGCATGCATGACCATTTGTACATACCATTATAACATGCATATTGCATACCATATAGACATTTTGTGTATCTAGGGATTATCCAAAGTTCACCTTTTATAATGATGGCTTGAAAAAGATATGGCAAAATGGCAGTAAATACCAAAAGGATGATATGAAGATAATGATGTGCACCTGTCCTCTCCTATTATCACTTGGTTTTCGTAAGGCTACATACTTCTAAACTCATTCTTTTACATATATTCTTCGTTCTACACATGCAACCCTTTTTTCTACAAATTGCACCACACAAAATCTTAAACCGAGTGCGAGTGGAATATATGGAAGCACTGCAAGTTTATGGGACATGGGATCTAGTGAATGATGAGGTAGCAGAAAATAGACCAGAAAATATCAGTACAAATATCATATCATCTCTACATCATTATCATCTTCATTTTCAGGCAAGATGATGTGATGTGAAATGTGAAGTTTGTGATAATCATAAAATGACGGCTAGTCTGCCTATTTTACTTAAAGGTTTAACCCTTTTCCTTGTACAGTACACCACACGCAACGCAGCAAGTACACATATTTGACATGATATAAACAACGCAATAAAAGTACATATTTTTTGTGTACGTGAATTACGTGATCCGATTTTTTTGGTGTATCATCTTGTTTTGATCCACATGTCCAGTAGTGCTTGCAATGCAAAACGGTGAATGAAACAGTTTGATAAAGTTTTGGCAAATAATATGCAGCTTAACAGTTTTTATCACCCCCAAAGCTCCATCATAAAAATGACACTGACGTCGGAATAGTTTAATTGCTGTGTAAATGTTTAAAAATAAAATAGAACACTTTTTAAAAAGCGACATGCAAAATTTGCCAATCAAACCAGCTATTTTGAGTTGTGCTGCAGAGTGAATTTTATTGGGACGGGTAGATTATTTTAAAGATTTCAAAATGAATTTAGGAGGAACGGTGAGAGTAAACAAATGCGGCTTAATTTTTATAGCTGTTGTAGGATTTCTCATATTATTTTATGCGTATGGCGGGGGTGGAGGGGGAGGAAGCGGTGACTCTGCTGCATCTTCAGTTTTGGCGTCCTCTCCAAGCGTGCTTTCTTCAGATAAAGTTAGTTTACGAGAATTGCTAAGTGCGGCTATTGATGTGGCGAAAAGAGGAGGAGTGGAGGTGGTCGATGTGAGGAAATCTTCCGCAAATTTGGAGGAAACTGTGAAAGGTAAATGGGGGAAAATAAGTGGAATTCTTTTCCGTGGTATTTGAAAAATAATGGGTTATTTTTGTTGTTATTTTTTCCACAAGGTAAAACGAAAGAAGGTGTGAAGGACAGCGCGACCGCCGGTGACTTTCGATCTCATCGTGTGATGTACTATAGTTTAAGAAAGACTTTTCCCAAAGTGAAAGTGATATCGGAGGAGCATGATCCTACACAGGACCTTGGCAATGTTCCTGTTGCAGCGGTGTCGAATGAGGAGGTGGACAAGTTTATGCAAGGCGATGAGATAGTTAATGCGGATGATATTACAATTTGGATTGGTAATTTAATCTTTCCACATTTATAATATTATTTATATAATCAGCTAATTTAAGTAAACAATTATTTTTCTCGTGAAAAATAGATCCATTAGATGCAACCAAAGAGTACACAGAAAACTTGCTAGAATATGTAACGACCATGGTGGGAATCGCTTACAAGGGAAAGCCAATAATTGGCGTTGTTCACCGTCCGTTCAAAGAGGAAACGTACTGGGCAGTGGTTGACCATGGCAACTCTCCAAATTTAAAATCCTCTGCAAGTGATAGTGTAACAAGCAGTAAAGCTGCAGCTGCAGCAGTGACTCCAGAGTCACCACTTCGTATAGTCGTGTCTCGATCTCACAAGGGCGACGTTAAAGAAAAGACTGCTGAAGTGCTAGGGCCAAAAGTAGCTGTTCAGTTGATTGAAGCTGCGGGTGCGGGGTATAAGGTGCTACAAGTTATGAAAAACGAGGCGGATGTGTACCTTCACGTTACAGCGATTAAAAAGTGGGACTTGTGTGCTGGGAACGCCATTTTGGTGGCGATGGGAGGACAAATGACGACAGTGAGTGGGGAAACAATAGACTATTCAGGACATACGGAGCCCTTAAATAGTAGAGGGATTTTGGGGTATGTCAAGGAAACAGAATATGTGAGAAAGCTGAGGGATATCAAGATTCCAGAGTGAAAACAAAAATGTGACAAAACATGACAATGTGTTGTGCATCACGATCACGACCACTGAACTGAGAAAAATACTTCACTTTATTCACAAAAAAACAAGCCTTTTTTGGAGTTTCGCAAAGCAACGAGCTATTAAGAAGTGCTACATTGTTACATCACGCGACTGATTTAAAAAGAAACAGAGAGAGAGAGATGGATAACTATCGTGTCAATTTACGTGTAAAAATCATTAAATTCATTTGAGGAAATTTCATTAGGATTTTTTTTGTGTAATTGTGATTGTGTTTGAATTTGAAATAGCCAATTCTGCATTTTACATCCGTCTGCTCCGAGATTACAATCTAAACCATGATATGCTAATTTTAGTTTTTAGGAAAAAAGTCAACAAATTAAGATTGAGAAATACAAATGTAACCTATTTAATTTTTGTCTTGTTTTTGTAACATATTTTATTTTTCCGAATTTACCTGCATTTTACTTGTTGTGTGCACATGTGAATTAATTTAAAGAACACAGAAACAACAAAAATATAAAAACAAACTAAAATTAAATTAGCTTATACCCTAGATTAAATGTATTTATCTACATGAATAGGTACTTTAATAGTAGAATAGTAAATGTTTTTACAATAAATCTAAATTTTTATAAATGTCATCAACATCACCTTACCTCCATTGATATAAATGTATTCGTAAAATCAAATCGAAATCAAAAAGGAAAACTTAAATGTATATATTTATAATAGACTTAGGCTTTAAATACGATTTTTGGTCATTCATATTTTCCAAATAAAGTAAAGAATTTCAATAAGAATAATACTGCATTCATGACTTAAAAAACAAACTTTAATTTTGACTTATTCCAAATTCTCATCATCACACTCCATTCAATGATGCTTTAGCCTTGGTCGAATTTTCACAATTTTCTAATCCATTTGATTGGTCATCGATGATTTTCTTGGGCGACTTCTGAACAAGCTTTTTTAGAATCGTTAATTTTTCTTGCAAGTCATCCAAGCTATCTGTGTCCTGCACAATTCCTCTAATTATCACGAAAAATCTGTCAATGGCTGTAAAATTATGTCTGAAAGAAAACAAATGAAGTTAAGTTAAATATTTATATGTATATATATTTCAAAATTGAACAAAATCATCTAAATTATTTTAATTAATACTCACATTTGAACTAAAACTGGTCCCAATAGTTCATCCGTCGCATACAAATGATGAATATATGAGCGAGTATGCTTCCTACAAGTATAGCAATTACAATTGCTTGAAAGCGGGCTAAAGTCGGCGAAAAATCTAGAGAAAAAAAAATCAAATGCATAATATAACTAACAAATAAACATTTTCCACTCAAAGAATTTAGGAGTGCCAATAGTAAAAACTTACTGCTTATCTTTCAATGAAACCACAGCACTGCCTTCCTCATATGTTGCCTCTCTTCCAAAATCTTCTTGTAAATCTCCATCGGACCCCTCCTCCATTTCCGCCAATCCTTCATTTTCCCCTTTACAAATTATCGCCTTTGTTGAACTAGAAAGCTTAGCCAATTCCGCTTCCACTTTATCCAAAATAAGTACCTCTGCCAAATCTGCCATTTTAGTGGCTATCGAAGTATCCAGAATGTCAACCCCTTTGCTAATCATTTCCAGCATGTCCGGTAGCACAAATGGCCCAGGCACATATTTTGGTAGATTTGTGGGTAAAACTTGTACAATTTTCTCCAACAATTCAACATTTAAACCGGAACATATTTCAAGCTTATCCGCGTCTACGTACAATGGAACCTTTGTTTTTTTCTCAGACTTATTATCCTGCTTATCATCTTCATTTTTTGCAGCTGAAGAAGACCTGCTTTTGGTTTCCCGTACAAGAACTTTGGGCACGGTAAAGCGATCGTGTAGACCCGCAATTAAAATGCCTGCAAAGTGATGCTGTGATTCCAACAAGCTTGCCAACGTTTTTCTGGCGAGTTCCTCGTTCATTTCAAACCAGGCTGCTTCAATGGTGAGGAAGAGTTGCGTTTTGGAACTTTCTTCTGATATATTTTGCTTAATTATTTGTGCTGCATATTCTTCAGCTCTTGATAAAGACTTTTGTAAGCGTTTCATACCGCTGGCTTTCGGATGTACATCGTAGTCACTTAAAATTTGGCAAAGGGAAGGCTTAAATCCATTAAAAGTCATTTTAGCAAAACTTTCTGGTGTGAGGGAGGTGCGTCCATGTCTGGACCAGAGTGCAATGCCGAATTTGTCATTATGACCAGTTTTTAAGGGTTGTAGAGAGTCGTGAACGGACAGGAAAACAGGGATGTTAGGAAGGCCCACGAATTTCCCAATGCCTTTTCCGAATTTGCAGAGAGAGTCAGCGAATTTCATGGTGGAGTCAATGGAGATTTGTACAGGAGAAATGGGACTAGAAGCGGCACCTGGGGTAGTTGGATAGATAAGTTGTAGAACTTCAGGGGTTATGTGAGGAATAGTTCCAGTCTGTAAAAAATAAAATACATCGTTGTTTTTTAATTGTTTTATAATTTACTGATTTATTAGTCCAATTTGTAAACTGCAATTATTGTTCTCATTTTTACCTGTGTGTGTATGAAGTACATAGGAGTCCGGTAAACAAAATCTTCCTTATCATTACCAAGTTTAGTTGCATCTTCACCTTCCCCATTTTTATTTTCGTTTTCACAAGTATCACTTTTAGCAATTGGCACACTTAAACGAAAAGTACCCAGTCTACATTCACTACCTGAAGTAGAGCCGGTTTTTAGAACCTTGTCAATATTAAAGGATTTCATGGTTTTCAACAAGTGACGGCTTTTTCCAGTCATTTAATAAAAAAATTAATGGGTTATCACAGCACAGGTGCTGACTTTCGGTGTTTTAAATGGATCGCACAAGACTACATTAATATTATTGACTCCACAATATTTAATTCATTTCAAGTTTAATTAACTTTTCACTGAAATGAAATTAGACCACGTGAAGAAATGACCACGTCCGTCCATGCACCTTAAAAGCATGTGGCTGAGTGAGTGGCTCACCCGAAAATAAACAGCTGCCAAAATTACATCTAAACTTCAAATACACATTAAATTATTGTCGCTATTTACCCCATCTAAAAAGCGCCACAGTTTTGTTTAAAAAGTTTGAGACAGTCAGCATAAGAAACAGGTGAAGGTGAACATATGATCAAAAGTAAATATTTTTGAGTAAATTGAAAGCAATTAAAAAGTTAAATTACGTTACCCTCTTTGTACAAATCGTTAGCAATTAAAAAAATCATTCAGCCAAAAAATGACTAATGCTGGTGGATCGAAAGTTGTGGCGAGGAAGTTCAAATGGTCTTTGGACTACACGCAAAAGTGAGACTATAATATATCTCTTAATTAGTTTCTTCCTGCCCTACCCATTTATCAATGACTTAACTTTTAAATTCTTTCGTGTTTTTCAAATATAATCTTTAACAGACAGAGCAGATCCTCAAATGAAATAGCAAATCCTCCCGGATACAACTCAAATGTGACCCACCATCATCAAGATACCACACGGGAGGTGGATCCCAATTTGGTTGTGAAAAGATCATGGGATTTTGCACTTGGTCCAATTAAACAGGTATACTATGCTGTTGTTTTTAAGCTTCGTTACCTCGTTGTAATCCAATTAAAAACACACAATATAAAATGGGATTTAATTCTTTTTCAGGTGCCCATGAATCTATTCCTTATGTACATGGCCGGCAACTCCATATCAATTTTCCCCATTATGATGGTCGGCATGTTGTTCATGCGACCAATCAAAGCTCTTTTTAGTCTCACCTCAGCTTTCAAAATGATCGAAGGAAGTCATCACATTGTCCAAAAACTTGTCTTTATCTTTGGAAATTTCGTCAATTTAGCTTTAGCCCTGTACAAATGTCAGTCAATGGGCTTGCTACCCACCCACGCGTCAGATTGGCTAGCTTTTGTTGAGCCGCAGGAACGATTAGAATTTTACGGAGGTGGAGTCACCCTGCTTTAATTTTTATCACTTAAAAATCTGCTTCGTTTACCAAATACCCTCAAAAATTTTAATATATAAAATACTTTGTAATTATGTATTCATGTAATGTAGATTTTATAAAACCTTGTGCTACCTTCTTTTAAAAACACGCTAAATATTTCAGTTTAAAAATTCTGTCAGTTAACTTGGCAGTGAAATAGTTTGTCTGTTGATTGATATTATTGATGCAAAGCCAGACAGTTAGATAATGTTTTTTTTTCTATTATCGAATAGATACTAGATAGTATAATTATGCATGAATGAAAGCTTGTAAATATTAAGATTAAATTAAACAACATTCCCACAAAAGTTGCAATACAAAAAAAGGCACGTCATTTGTTAATTTATTTATGCGGCGGTCATCAAGTCAAGTAAAGTTACATCCTATCACGAGGGTTTCATATAGTTAATTAATTCATTAAGTTCATAAAATGCTAGTCTACCAACTAAAAACGATACATACATATCAGCTACATGGCTTGTGCACTGAACTAAAACTAATCACTCTGAGAGCCGTCTTCAACACCAGAATCAAACTCCTCCCCCTCGTCAGTTGAGTAATTATCCTCATCGGTGTCTTCATCATCCTGATCATGCTCATCTCCAACCTTATCAACGTCTTCATCTTTAGCATCCACAATTCGCGCAAGTTTGAACATTTTTTCATCTTCACTTAACTGCATTTGTTCCTCTAATTCGGAAATCGCATACGCCAACTCGAAAAGTTCAATCTCTGGCCCCGGCTCATTTTCACCACTTCCCAACTCCCCCGGCCCATACTGAGCATTATAATGCTCCATACAAACATAGACTTCATAATCTGCATGCATCTCAGCACTAAGTTCACATTTCGTCTCGATTAGATCTGCTGGTAACCCACCGGTAGCCAGATCCTCTTGCTCTTCCTTAATGTTGTCGAGTGAAAAACGTATGTTTTTATCGTGAGTATCCATTTGCATATCATCATGATCTTCTTTGATCTCCTTTTTGATTAAGCCAAGTGAAAAGGCCATTTGCTCACGATCTTGATCTTCCAAACTCTGCTCTGTTTTGATGTCACTAATGGAATGGCCTGAAGGAGATGAGCTTCCCACTGACGATCCTGATGAGTACCCTGAACTTACGGAACCAGGAGGCGGTACAATTACCCTGACATCTGGAGGATGATTCGCTTCCATTTTGATGTCATTCAGATTGAAACCTGCGGCTGAGAAGTGAACATAATGGCGAATTAATGACTTTTGGAAGTACTTTCCATTTTGGAACATATTCCTAAAAATAAATACTTCCTTACCTTCTTCCTCTAGCGGCTCTAGATCGTCGTTAATTAAGCGAAGTAGGTAAAAAGGTAGATAATCCGGATCACGGGTCTTTTCCTCTTGCAGCTCTTTCTTAAACTTCTCAAGTTGCTCCTCATCTGCAGCTGTAACTTCCTCCAAGTCTAACATTTTGACTAACTCATCTAAAGTGTTAGCATGGCTCTGTCGATCAAAATTATCATTTTCATAACCGTTCTTGAGAGTATCATCGTCTGTCTCTTTTAAAGTGTCATTTAAATCTTCTTTTAGAATAGCGTCATCTTCTTTTGGAATAGCGTCTCTTTCTTTCACACTGACTCCCGGATCTGAAATGGGCGGAAGGAAGGGCCCACATCCACGAAAACGTCGCATGATTACAGATCTAAAAGTTTAGCAAAATCCAAAACACATTATTGACCTTAACCATATTCCCATCTAATCACTTAAAAATCCAATCCGTATATTTTGTCAATATATTTGATTAACTACTTTAAATACTTACCTAGGCTGTCGACCAGACTCAATCTAACACTTGTTTTCAAAAATTTACTCCTTTTCGGAAAAATTAACGCTTAATTAAATTAGCAATTAAACTGTGAGTAGTGTCGTGTAGACACGTTCACTGTAATCCAAGCACGCAACACAAAAAAACGACAACTTTAAAAGCACTCTATTTTGCACACAAGGTGCACATACTCACACTTACGCTCACACTCTGTTTATGTTCATTCGACGACGCAATTTTCCATCACAAAAGGAAATCTCACACGGCGCGGCGTGCATACAGCATAGCTTTTTTACATGCTGATACTTCTAATTTGCATATCATTCATAAATTCATCTGCATCATTTCAACAGCCGATTTTTTTATTCTGATTGGTTTAAAATACAAGATGGATGAAAATGCAAAGATGGGATGATAAAACTGCTGAATTTACTTTGGAATCTTTTCGCCGTTTCATTTTCATGATTTTATTAAACTTATATTTCTTTTTTTTATTCAAAATGCATCAAAACCTTAAAAGTGCCAACTTTAAATAACAAATTCATTCTTAATCTTTAGTCATCCATCGTCATTATTCCTGTCTTCATCAAAACAATAACTAAGATAAGATCACTGCTTTCTATCATATTCATTTAAACAAGAATTAATTGAAGATCCAGTTTACACTTTTCTGCACAACACAACAGCTTGCTTAGGAAATACAACACAAGTAAAAATTAAATAATTTAAGCTACATGTTTAATTAACGCATGTATACTATTCTAATTCTAGTTAATTAAGATTCACATTTGCAATACCATGACATGTAGCATTGATATTATATTAACCATTCGTTAACTCATTCACTCAAAGACTCACATCACGTCACATAATACAAAATCTAACGGTCATAAAAAATGTTCAATGTACGCAACAGTAACACCTTTTTATTCAATTCATTTAGAAACTCTCGTAAATATTTTCTAAACAACATAAGTTAATTAGAACTTGGATAACAGAGGTAATAGTTCATAAATTGATATACAAACATAACTGGAGGGAATTTAACAATCTATATAACAAAAACATAACTGTGTTATATATAATAATAATATATGTGTAACTTAATTTACTAATGCTACATTAAATTTTTGTATGCTCACACACTTTTGTTACACTAACTACTCGACGTAACAAATGCTATACTATTCACTCCCGAATAGAATAATCATCAAAAAAGTACACAATAGAATAAATTTTGTCCTGAAGAAAAATGTTCTTTGACTCAATTCACTTCACTTTCCATTTCTTGGTTTTACTTAGCAGCACTGGGCTGTTGAGGGGGTGAACACTGCTTAATGTGAGCTGCCAAAGTGGGGGCATCCACCGATGTTATCTGAAGAAGCTTCGGATCTGGTCGGTTGGGTGCGGTGGCCATTGGATTTCTATCCATGTTATCATCAAGCTTCCAGTACAAACGGTTCTGCATAGTTTGTCTAAGAAAAATTCAATAATTGAGTTATAAGCACTGCACACTGTATACCTTATCAAGAGTTATAATTACTGCAGCTTACATAAAGTCGGCAGAAATGTCGCCCGTTTTCATTGTTCGCATAAAGAGGTATCCTGTGTGCGCATAGGCAGGGGATGATTTCTGATCAGAGATATCAACAGGGGCGAGAGGTCGCTTCTTTCTATCACCGCGTCCCTTCACTTGCTCTTTGTGAACACTACGAAATAAATAATTTTTAAATGGAAGTACTTTGTCCAAATATATCATTTTTTAATTTCAAAATACTTACGCTGTCAAAGATGTATCCAGTCTTGTAGCTTCCTGAGGCTTTTTTGCACGGACCAACACCAAATTCGTCAAACTTGGCTTGCACATCGACTTGGCAAACTTGGAACACATTTCCATTCTGAAAATTTGAGAGACATTTGATAAGCACTCATTTCCTTACATTTTTTTAAAAAATTAAGTCGTAAGGTAAACTATTGAATTTTACTACCTCTCCTTGTAAGTGAGATTCCTAATATCCTTCCCTCCCAAAACCATGCCGTCAATTATGTGGAATGCTGTCTGTGTGATTTGTTTCCCATCAAACTGAGTAATTTCGTCAACCAGATCTCCATAAACCAAGGTATGATCAGCAAGGTCCATCTCATCATTTACAAGCTTCCATTTACCCCCACTGAATCGGTAGACTTTATCACCGCCACGACCCATGTAAAATCCACGGTCACGTCCAACTGACACAAAGTGCCATTCCTGGGGACTCGTAAAGTCCTTCTCCATAACTGTGTAGGAAAGTAGGACTTCACCTTCTCGCTCCGTTCGATTTAGAACGTCTGAAAGACACAAAAAAAGTTAATATTTTCACAAATTCTTAAAATATATTTTAATTAGATTAAATTCAAATAATACAACGTACTTTCAGGATAAGGACGAAGCAATTTAGTCAAGAACATCTCTGGAGACAAGCTGGCATATCTGGGTTCTTGGCGAAGTCGGCGAGGACAATTCCAAACATCACCACACTTGCTACGCATGCCGGTCTTCCGCTGCGCAACGATTCTGCCGTCATGTTTGAATTGGAGAGCACGACACAAATTGTGAGTTTCTTCCAGTTGCATTCGTCCAATGCTATAAAAATAGACCAAGGGCAAAGATCAACTTGAGACCTTAAAAATTTGGCATCAAAATTACTTTAAAAAATGCGTGTGTGTCTTACATGCAATTCGACTCGTAAAGATAATCATAAAATCGATCCGCATTTCGAATAGCTTCGACTGGCACCAGCTCCACAATTTCTGCTTGTTGATCATCGGGGAACTTGTGATTAACGTGACATCCGTGATCCATGCTGTGAAGGGTCTGCAAGTAATTCCCTATTTCTGTGCACAGCTTTCCCCCACGGTAATGCTTGCAGACCAGAAACCTTTCCGCACTTCCTTGATGACAAGTTTCGGGGCGGATGATGGCAACACTTTCAAAAGCACGGTACATCAAGTACACAAGTCCGGCGGTGTATGGAGTGAAAATGTCATACAAACGGAGAATAAATGTTCCACCTTCACGCAACACTTTGATGGCAATAAATGCCTCAGCTAAAATCATAGGCTTGCAACGGAGCTCCTTTCTATCTTCGTCTAATCCAGGAGTCATTTCGCTCTACAAAGCAAAACCAGATAACATATTTATATCACAATAATTGACCTTTTTAAATCCATACGGTATGATATTGCATTGCTTGGTTTAAAAAAAACCTACCCCGTCAGCAACAACAACATGAACGTTGTTGAATTCAGTATTCCTCTTTACAAACCGTACGAAAGCGTCAACAAACTGAGGTTTGTAAATACTTCCATCACCTCTCTTGCCATCCAAGCCTAACCACTGCTCAAACGATTCCTTGGGGAAATGTCCCGTTGGATAGATCTTATAGTTGTATTGCTCTTCTTTGTACGCGTATCCGTAAACTTTAGCTTCCCACTGTTTCTTGGTCAGCATATATCTAAAAACAAGATTCATTTGCATTAATAAAAACTACTGAAACTTATTAGCAGTTTAACATCAGACTCATCAGAGGCTCATAAAGTATTAAACTTACTCGACAAATCCTCCAGGTCCACCGTGAATATCTACAGCATAGAGCAACTCGTTCTCTCCAACAATACTTTGTCCATTTCGAAGACAAGGATTAGTCAAGGCGAATCCTGAAAGGGCATCAATGTTAGCGTAGAGATACGCATTGTTGAACTGGAAAACAGTTGGTGGGCTCACAAAGTCGTTAAGCTGCGACTGTAAATTCTGATAGGCTGGAGCACCAACTTTACGGATGTCGTACTAAAAAGTCAATCATATTCAAAATTACAACAAATCCAAAAAAGATACTTATATTTTCAACGAAATTAAACAAGCAACAAACTAAAACTTACTTTAACTTCCATCAATCGCTCTAAAACCTCCCTTTGACAGAACGTAGTGTCTACATAAGTAGCAGGTTCTACGACACCCATTTTCTTGCCCAAAATCAAGGAATCATAGGTCAGCATATCCAAGTCTCGAGTCTGAGGAATATAGCGGACGTGTCTTTTGTCTGCTTCAAGTTTCTTCTTGTCTTGCTGTGGCACAGTCTCATCCACGGAGCAAACTGAATCCATATCTTCATCCATTTGAAGTCTCTTAGCATCCGGTCCAAGTACACTGCCTTGTCTCTTGCCAAGAATACTTTTGCTTCCATACGACCAATCCATAGAAGGTGGAGGAGGCGGTAAACGTCGAGATCTTGTCGTTCCGGATGCCTGCAAATAATTGTTATCACTAGACGATCCTCCAGAATAGATTAAAATGCTAAATATACTTACAGTACTTGACGCCATGCTCGAAATGCTGGGCGTGGGAGCCGGAAGGTCGGGTAACTTTGGCCGGTCCTTAGCGGCTGGATTGCTAGGAGCCTTCATCTCAACATCTTCAGTTTCCTCCAACACAATTATACCGGCATCGCCAGCATTGCCATTACCCTCACCACCAGCCGCATTTCCTCCAGCCGCCTCTGCGTGGTTCTCCTGATCCGAGTTGTTAGCTTCCCCATTTTTAGGAGCCTCAGCAGCAACCTCCTCCTGTTCTACTTCCATGACTTCTTCCATTTCGACGGGTGCGTTAGGATTGAAAGTGAGGAACCACAATGCTAACATCTCATCGTGAACTAAGTCAAGTTGTCGGATGGTTTTCAATAGTTCATTGGGTGTTTTAAAACCAAATGACTCTGGTCTAAACTCCCTTTTGTACTTTTGCTGGTACTTTCCTGCCAACTGCAGCACGGCAATTTTCTGAGACAAGAATATTTAGAAGCGGATTGAATTAAAATCATATCTACTAACACAAACTGGATAACAACATCAATGACTAATTGACTTACTCTAGGAAATTCCTCTTGAGCTATAGCGATAATTTCTTGCTTCACATTTTCTGGCACCCTAGCCCCTGCCAATGCAGCTTGCTTCCTGGCAGCTTCGTCGGCCATTCGTCCTCTTCTTTTGTCCTTTCAAATCTTTTCCTAATCAATTTCAACAAAATCGACAACATAACATAAAATCTTTAAAGTATTTAACTAATCAAATCACAATCACACATTCATAAACCTTATCTTTCGTTCAATTAGGATCACAAATCTGTGTCAGACTAATAAAAAGACAGCTGATAAGAAACAAGCTCCACCAAAACCAAGTTTCTCACAGAACTCAATGCAATGGAATGGATACACACTGACAATATATTATACGCCTATATTTAGTTATCCTTTTAGACTAACAAACTAATAGTTCCCCATCATTACACAATTAAACTTACTTTAATATCACACCAACACGTCTTCCCGATCCGGTCACTTAAATTACACCTTCAAATTCAGCACTTGTCAATGTCAACACCACAGCACTGCTTCAAACAAAATTATCAAAACAATCCTAAAAGCTTCCAAAAAACCCAGTCCTTTTTTGTCATTTAAAAATTAATCTCAATTAAATCCAAGTGACAGACCTGTTCACCCAAAATAGTAGAAATACTTTCAAAGATTACGATTACACGCTCATCTTCATCTCTCACTCAACCCAAACCCAACTATCTACCTTTTTCCTCTCGTAGATATTTTGTTTGTACCTTCTTCAATACAATCTTTCATTAGTACACCCGGGATCCGCTTTTTTGAGAAAGGTTGCAATGCAATCCCTTCTTGATGGCTGGAATGGGACAGTATTAGGGTTTGGATGACGCTTAGCGTACAATGAACGGCACACAAGTCAAGCTATTGCTACAGCAAAGCCATCAGCCATACAGCTCAGCTAAGCAAGAAGCAAGGCTACAAGATGTGCATTGACTGCCTGCGACTTGCGAGACAGATTGAGTGAGATCAAGACTCGAGACATAAATTGTTCGAATAATTTTCTCATTGGGAAAGGTTCGGTTGCTTTGTTTAGCTTACTTTACGGATAATCAAGTCAAGTCCTTCGTCGCGTTGTGTCTGTGTCAACTAATTAATTAAGCAAGTTAACACATTTGTTACATAAAAATACATTTTAATGCCCCAGGAGGAAGGGGAAAACGTCCCTTTTTAGAGAATTTGTAATTATTATCATTAATTAATTAACAGGTATTATAATTATGTAATAACATCAATGACTGACTGCACAAAATTAAGTTGAGCTGTCCTCCTAGCCTGTCATTGAGGTTTGTGGAGCGAGGCGATGATGCTTTTTTTGTGAGGGTCTGTGGAGTGAGTGGAGAGTTGAGACAAGCAGAAAGCAGAGTATCCTACAACGAATTTCGCACATAACCCCATCGCATCTTTTTTTCCAGCAATAAGGGGTCATCCACATATAACATTTGATGTATTAAATACAATGGGTTCATGTTCATATAGTTTTATAGTAAATTAATACAATTCTAAACTAGAGATAGTAGAAGCGGAAGGTGGTAAATAGGGGTAATGTTGAATATGGAGGAACCCTTATGACACAAACAGGATAATTCCTGAAAAAATTGCTTCTGTTGGAGAGATATGGTTTGCAGAGGAGTGGATAGCTGGCGCACCTGGTAGACAAGCTGGAAAAGTAGTAGAGATGCGATCTGATGATGAAATGAACGATGCAATGGCAATGAAAAAATACTTGGCTTAGATTTTTTTAAATGCTTCCATAATTAATTTTATTTTTTAAATTGCATTGCACTGCCAATTATATACTTTTTTTATAGATAAAAGTGCATATTTTCCACTGAGATTCCATCCGTTTGGGATTTGCCATTAATTTGAAACAAATTACATAAAATATTTAACAAAATAAAATATATAATTCTAATAATCTGTTGAAAAGTTTTCTAACAAAATTTGACCAGCAAATTATTTTTAAAAACTTTGAAAAAAAACACAATATAGAGCCGTTTGACTAGTTTAAGAAAATTAAAATTGGTGATAATGACCAAAGCATGAGCAGAGATCACCATCATTTTTGTTGGAATTCTGATTTCCTTTTGGACAGGAGGAGCCTAATTAACTTGTTTTTAAATAGGAACTATGTCACCACCATCAATATTTTAGGGGAAAATCTTTAAAATAATTGGAATTTTTAATGTCCCCCATGTCCCCCCCATCCCCAACCATGAACTGGCCAGCCCCATCCGTGCTGTTGATGGTGGCCATGTCCATGTCCGTGGTGTCCATGTCCATGATGACCCCAACCACCCCAGCCGTAATGTTGCAAACGGTGAACATAGCTATGACCTCCCCATCCCCATCCATGTGAAGGCCACCCCCAACCCCATCCCAGGGACGCAGACTGTTCCAAATCTTTAGTGTCCTTTGCAACTGAATCTTCCTTCTTTTCCACTTCTATGGCTAAGGTGGCCACCACAAAAAGGGTTACGACGAAGGCAACCAAGGTCTGTGGTAAATAAATATAAACAATCAATTTAAAAATTAAATATTGGAAAATTAAATCGGGATATTTCTTTTTGTGTAGTCAAACTTACAAGTTTTCGTATCATTTTTCTTAAATTTCCAAACGGAGGAACCGAAGGGATTAAATTAAAACTATTTGTTTCTTTTTTTGGTGTTGCTTTTTGCACGCAACTTGTCTTTTCTTTACTGTTATGGGATTGTTTTGAATCTGATACAGTTTGGGGAGAACTCCAACCCTTTTATACTTTGAAACATGGGAGGCCTTAACAATAAAACGAGAGTTGCATTTAAAGTTAACTGTCATTTAACAACGTTTTAACATGCACTTTTGTGTATACACGTTATATGTATATGCACAGCAGAATGTTATATCAAGTGCCTACTTTGTGTTGAGCGTTTGTTCATTAGCTTATGTAATCCTATTTATTACCTTCGACAAAGAGGTAAAAAAATATTGTTCAGTTTTGAAAGAAAATTATCCCCAATTCCTCAATAGTCATTTTTACTCAAAAAACTTAAATTAAATATAATATAAATATATATATGTATTTCATTATGTGATTGTTGTGACCTGTCTGGCATGTTACGTTTTTTAAAGCAATAAAAAAAGGAAAAAAAAAGTTTAAAATTTGGACGAATGACTGAGCCACACGCATCCGTTTTTTCTTGAGATTTGAGTTGGATGAGTATTGCAGCATTATTTTTGGCATTCAATTTTACACAGAGAGCTTGAAAATTGGTCTAAATAAATTAACTTCTGTTTGGCTTCTCTCTCGCTTCCACAAAACCAAATTAGTAATTTTTTTAACTGTAATTAAAATAAAATATAATCATCACAGTTTAAAATGCAGTTCTATAAAATATAGACACAAGATACAACAATGAGTGCATTGACAAATATGTACAAAAAAGGTAACATGTGCATGTGTGTAACTGACCATGCAATTATATAAAGCGTAATGATAAGCATGTGTTTTGTATAAAGTTATAAAAGTTTTGATGAGAAATAAATTTTTAGGACAGTTTAAAGTTTTTTAAGTGAAAAATTGGATTGCCAGTTTTTTTCTTTGGATTTCTTCATTTTTGGGATATTTTTTGTGTAAAAAGCTGGTCAAGCATTTTTTGGGGTGTTCCTATTTCAGTAGGCATCTTATTTTATTACAGCAATAAAAAATGGAAGGCATTACATGCAGAGAACAATGCAATTATAATGTTTTCTGCTACTGCTGCAATTTAATTTGAACTTTACTGACATGATTAAGTCATAAGTGAGTGGTAAATATTTTGAAAGATTTTAATTTAATGAGAATACGGAAAAGGATAATTACATGTTTTACTATAGAGCATATAAGATGCTGAAGTTGATGCGGAGCTGTCCATTTGTTGATGGATGGTGTGAGTAAGTTAGGTGCGAGGATAAATCATTATAAGTGGTTGTAAAAAAGTGCATAGGTATTTAAATCCATATTGCACAGTGTGTAACTTTTAGTGACTTAATTTTGATGATAAAGTTGCGTAAATGTGTAAACATGACAGACAAAAAAACAAATAAGCACAATAATCATGTTTAAAAGCGCAAGTGTTATGTATGCAGTCAGACAGTGAATGAGAGATAGGTAAGTGAATAACTGGTGATTTGATTACAGTTTTAAAAAGACAGAAGAATAATAACGTGTTATTTTGGAAGGAAAGGGTTAAAGTTTTTTGGTTTATGGTTTGCAGATTTTTTTATCTTTTAAAATTTGCTGGTGAGCTACTTCAAATTATGTATTGCAAATTGCAGAACTGCAATTATTATGTATTTTGCTTGAGTTTTGACAATGAATGAAAAATGCAATAAAAATGGTGACACGCGATGGTGTTATTAGTGCACTTATGTTTGTGTAAAAAATGCATTTTAGTTAAGTTTGTGCTAACTGCTAACAGTGCTAACCATAACCATACTACTCGTATTAATGATCAATGCTGCTAATGATGATGATGAGTGATAGTAGCTGATAATGAGTTATAATCTAATGTAGTATGGAAATCTTAATAAAGCGTGGGTGTATGAAGCGACGTGTGTATAAAACGATTAAATGGTGACAGGCGACAGTGACAAAATCGCAAATGACTATGATTTTGAGATGATAAAAAATTAATTACATAAAATTATCAAGAAATTGTTGGCTTTTGATAGCTTAATTCGATTAATTTTTTAAAGAGCCACGATTTTGGACGAATGATAATCCGCGGCGGATATGGGACATGATGAAAACAAACACTTATCCAATAAAGCCACCGTATCCAAGACCAATTCCTCCGAATGGGTGGTAACCTTGAATGCGTTGGGTGTAGGATATTCCTCCGATTCCCTGTGCAAATTTTAACGGGTTTACATGGGCTGTTTTACTGAGTTAAAAAAATGATTCAATTATTCTTACAACTCCAAGTCCTCCGATTCCAAGACCAATAGGAACAGCCATTGAGACGGCAAAGAGGGCAAAGAGAACGATAGAAAACTATGTAAAAAAAAGAATGAATGTAAAAATTTGAAAATTTACTGTTCACTTTAACAAAAACGTACGCAATCTTACGATAGATTTGTTCATTTTGGAAGATTTAATTTAGAGAAACTGAAAGCTTGGTAGTTGGATATTAACTCAGCAGTGTCTTGTTTTTTATGAGCTTATAATAAGATGTTTAATTAAAAAAAGGAGATGTATTATATCAACAATGACATGGTCATCAAATTATTTTGATGATTTAACGCTGATGCTGATAAGTGATGCATATCCCTGTAAGCTGTAAGATGACGTTGCTGGTTTTCGAAGAACATTGCTGGATGCATGGGTTGATTTTACATTGGTTTGGTTGTTGGTTACCTTACTTTGCGGGTATTTCCATTCATGCATTGATGATTAATGCATTCAATTGTATTTAAAACTTATCGTAACAGTCAAAGACGGTCTTACCGTGTGGGCGTAATAACTGGTCAATAATTTAATATGAAAGATTGGGCTGAACTTGTCTGTTATTCTTTTGCTGCAAAATTTTCGCGATTGAATCAGCCGAGCAAATCTCCAATCCAAAATGAAAGTAAAAAACGGAAGAAAATTACAAGCGACAGTCGAACAGTTTCCGTTTAAATATGAGATTTAAATTGTACGCATGTGTATATAGGTTTTATATTTGTTACAGGAATAAATTGAATATAAGTACTTTTTTAGTTTGAATATGTATAGGTTATTGATCCACCGTGTTATCATCCTTCGTCATCAAATCATAGTAGTAAAAAGGTAATGTGGAAGCAGTTTAAGATTTTTTAACCGCCCAAATAACTTAACTGTGTGTGCATGTATTTTTATGCTTGTTGTCTCTTTGTTCGAGTACTAGTACTAATACGTCAGGTCAGGCGTCAATTTTTTTTATTAAACTCAGAATTTAGATGTGCAACGTTTGATCCTTGGTTTAGTCAAGGATTTTTGCTTGGTTGAACTTTAAGGTTGCATTAATAAACGTATTTACAACAAATGAAGGGACACATGCGCCTATCTTGGAATACAGTCTCCTTAATACATTATGAATTAACATGCATACTAGAAAATGAAACAAAAAACATCAACCAAAACAGTTTAGTGATTATTGTGCGGAACAATAATTTTATATGTAATTAGGATTTTGTATATCATTTATGAATTTATGATCAAGACTTTGGTGTTTACATACATTATTATGATGTACTGAGTACTGACAAGTATATAGTTATTTATGCACACATTTATATTGTCCCCCAAAATACAAACCACATTTTATGTACCATACATACTTTGTTCACAGTTGTTTGTGTTAATAATTTTTATGACTGGTCGATTGACAATGACACGGATCATGAATGATTGATGAGTTAGTTGTTGAGTTGTATTCTGAAAAACTCTGCTGAGCATGAACATGTGCATTTTTAAAGAGGAAATATGTTTCAGATTAAAATCTCTTTCTGTTATGCAACGTTTACACCTTATAGATGTACTTATACATATACCTACATAGTAATAGGCATGCAATACATGTATTTACTTTACACTATTTCCCTTTATAATTCACTTCACTGTATCCAAAATATAACGGATTTCAATTTTAAAGAAAAAGGAAACAGTTAAATTATATTTATTTTTGTGGAGGTCAGTTACATTTTCCTGGTTTTTATTACTCATTAAGACTCATTAGTAAAAAATATTCACACCTGTCCTATATATCATTTTTAATTTCACACAATTAAACAAGCTGTACTATTATAACTTATGAGGATGTTGGGGTAAGTACTTCCTCTGTTCTCATTTTCGTCCACCAATGAGTTGTCCAACTGGTATAAATGTAACACCGACTGTCGCTGGAAAATAATCAAATTCATTAAAAATTATAGTACTAATGCTTTCTGATTTACAATGTATTTTAATTTCATGTTTAAAACATACCTTGTGTTTGTGTGGGTGTCCCTTGAATCCTTTTGGAAATGGATGATAGACTTTCGCCTAAAGAGTCCACATTGTTTGATCCAACGATTCCTGGCAATTAATTTAAATTACATATTATAAATGTGTCATTCATATTGGCCGATTTTTACACAATTTTATATTTTTTTACATACGTGCAGCTCTGCTCTGAGACGGTTCAACCAATAGGCGCCCTAAAGTAGTAAAGCTGATTTCTGTAATAGAATAAGTAAAATTTAAAAATACAACGAAACATGTTTAAAATTGCTACAAAAAATGGAAGACTTACGAATAGTCTGCCCACTAGTACAATTCCTATTTCCAGACACGAAGGCTGCACTTGCTGGACAAAATGATATGACTGGAGCCCCACACGAATCCTCCATCTCCATCTCACTAGACGTATCGTTGTCTCCAGATGGAGTAGTTCTTGGTGTGGTCGTAGTAGCCACAGTGGAAGGTGTGGGGCAACGGTTTTGGAGTACCAAGTAAAGTGGACAGAACTTGTGGAACACAAATTGTAGAAAACAATGAACCAAGCGTTTCAACTATTAATTTTTGGGGTAATACAAAAACTTACGCTGACTGCTTGAGTTGACCCAGATGTTTGACAAGAGACAAAATTAAATGAGATAAATAACACGCTTAAAATTCCAACTAATTTAACTAACGCCATGTTTCACACTTTTTCAGAAAAGTATAAGTTTCTAAAATCTGAGATGAAAATGAAAGTAAACGATTATTTTTTTTAAAGCACAAGTAACGACTTCACACAGAACTTCACATGTAATCAAACTACACCGTTTTGGTAAATCAAACACAATTTTTATACATCTAACAGTTCAATGTCATCAAATTATTGAATTTCAATTGCCAAGTTATCAATACTTCAACTATTTTACATTAGCATGCATTTTCAAAGAAAAGAAAAAAACAAGTGTGAAAAGCAGATTTCACCTTCGCCCCATATTCAACTATCCAATTCCTGTTTTTGTAGTGATGATTCATGAGTCATAAAATTCAGTTCCATTAATAACTTGTAATTGCATAAAAATACGACAAACTTTTATTACGCATCAATTCGTACAGAAAATTTCGATTTATATTTTTTTTGTTGACATTCAAACCATTTTTCACCTTCCTCCTTGCTCCTCCACAATCTATCACATTTATAATCTGTTGTTGTGCAAGATCACATATTTTTTTTATTCTGCTATCCTTATCTTCTCATTGTTATTCCCTTCCGCAGACTTGATAATTTGACTCCTTTCCAGCGTCCTTCTAGATCCTTTATCCTTTCTTCTACCTCTATACTGTATCATTTCCTGTACCAGCGGATCATTAGACGAACTCCAGTCAAATACGTAGTCATACTGAAAACTCATGCTGCGGAACAACAAGCGGAGAATTTGCTTTAGATATGTGTAGTCGGGTTCCTCCTCAAACATTAGACTTCTGCAGTAATTCAGGTAAATAGCAAACTCGGTAGGAAAACCTTCACAAAGCGCATTGATTCTGAAAGCCACAATATTTCAAGTCAATTAAAAAGAAAATAAACCGCACAATAAAGTCAAGCTGTTAACTATTTATGCTTACGAAGTTGCCATCTTCTTTTCCGCAATTTTCTCATATTTTTGCCTCTTGTTAGCCGCTTTCAACCCTTGCCAAGGCAGACTTCCCCGAACAAAGTACATAAAAACGAATCCCAAACTTTCCAGATCATCTCTTCGACTTTGCTCTCCACCCAAACTGGCGTTTAAACTGGCATATCTCGCGGTACCCGTTAAACTTTTTCCCTGAACGTATTTTATGTGTCTTCGAGTATGCCCATCACGGTATCTCTTGGCCAAGCCGTAATCAATCAAGTAGATTCTGTTAGAGTGGGAGCCCACACCCATCAAATAATTATCCGGTTTGATATCCCGATGAATATAGCTGCGTGAGTGAAAGTATTCCAGACGGGTGATCATTTGATCGGCAATTTGAAGTACGGTTTTTAGAGAAAAGCGCCTTCCACAAATGTCGAAAAGGTCCTCGAGTGACAAGCCAAGTCGCTCTACTACCAAAACGTTAAAGCTTTGATCTTGACCGTACCATCGTAAACGGGGGATGCCTATACCGCCTTGCATTTGTTTGTAAACGCGGCTTTCGAACAAAAGCTGATCTTGGGAGTTCATCATGGGCTCCAGTTTAATGGCCACTTCTTCCCCATCGGAGAGCTGGATACCGCTGAACACTTCACCGAAGGAGCCTGCACCCAGTTTTCGGACAAGTCTAAATTTTTGAGCGATGACAGTGTCTTTTCCAACCGCTTGAGTGTCTGGCGCTGACATATTGAATCAATGAGGTCCCGCAAGGGACTCAATGGATTGAAGGATAAGCGATGGTGAAGGTGGTGGCGGTTATAGGAAAGGGAGAGGCGAAGGAAGGGTGCGAGGGAGGAAGTGGTCATGATTTGTAAATCATTTTCATTATTTTTTAAGTTTGATAGAAAGTTGAATTAACACGAAAAATTTGGAATGGAGATTTTTTCAAAGGATCCGATTTTTATTACACCTAGTTATTCATGTTAATACTTTTATGTTTTTTGTGGAATAAAAATCATTTAGTTTTTAGTTTTCAATTTTTTAGTTATTTTACATTTTTGGTATCGTACGTAGTACAACAATTTGGCACCAGAAACATTGGTAACTATTTGAGATATGATTTGCGTCATCTTCGTTGGAAATTAAGCCGGAAGCTATAAAACTACTCGAGTCAGAATATTTTTTTAACATTTAAAATGTCAACCATTTTAGGTTTGAATTACCGCAATTATGATACACATGTACAATTAAAACATTTTGATGACTACTGTCATTCATCAGCGTGAGACCCAGTAGAAGAAAAATACATAAATATGAAGATCTTTAAGGTTTTCTTCATTTTAAGCTCATTCTACTAATTTAGCATTTTCAGTGCTTCCTTATTTTTGTAAAAACGAACGCCCAACCCAAGTCATAAATGTACGTATGCATGTGCGAGTTAATTATAAGCATATTGGGGAATAATAGTCAAGATTTACATGCAAAGAAAATGTCCAAAAGGGCAAAGATTTTAAGATTAAGCTCTTTACAATAAAAACTGTGATATGTCCAATTAAGCATTTCATATCACAGGCAACATTTTTTATTATGATGAGATGACGCGAAACAATGATACGTGTTTAGTTGATAGAATGTACTTTTTTAAAGAATCAGCAGCGGCTCCTCAACACGCCTGCTAAAATAAGTCATGAAAATTAAAACCAGTTGCCCTTCAACACGCTCAACGTTCCTCCTGCTTCAGAATAAGTGATCAAATTTTCCTGTTGAAACGTTAGCTTGGCTTGAATTTAATCATACCATCACCCCCATCATTATATCCTCTGTTCATTTATACATAAATGATGTGTGTCTAGTCCAGTCACATTTTTTAAGACAACAGGTACAATTTTAAAACTTTATTTTGGCAACTTGTCTACTTTTACATTTACAGATCCAGATTAATGACTAGAATCGAATTTAACCCTTTGCTTTTCTCTCATAAATAAATAAAAATGATATACAAAGTCCTTGTAATCTTCTTTGATATGCTAAAACCTATTAGTTTAAAACCTGTCCAAACTTAACAAAAAAATCTACTGCGCCTTTTCTTTATATTGTTGGAAAGGATCAAGTTCAAGTTCAATGCTAAATTTTATGTACTTACTTAAGTATTTGAATGAAGATAAAATGGATGAAATAAGTGTGTGTTAAAGATGACAGATTGACCAGCTCAATGTCAACCATTTTTTGTCCCATAGTCAACTTTCCTACCCTCTAAATTGTAGGGAATATTCAATGTGTCCATGTACTATGTATTATACTACTGCTACAATAAACGCTAGCATGAAATTTCGGTAAATATATAAATGATTCATCAGAAAAGCAAGCTTTTGTACTTTGCCGAATTACTGGCATATAAGGAAATATACAATTTGGTACACCGGATATGCATTGCATTGAAAAAATATAAGTGCAACCAGTGTGCATTAATTTATTCTATGATTGGTTTGTGTAAATTGTTCATATAGTGCATTAGACTTGCCCCTGTCAATCAGCAATCTTATAGACGACTAGACAGACATGTTATACATTTTGCCCTTTGTATTAATCAATGCAAATCCAGGAAATAAATTTATAACGAAAACCATTCCTCATTTGAACGAAAAATGTTTACCTTAATTTCATAATATACAAACTCCACGTGCTGTTCAACTAAAATGTAAGGTATCACATCGTATAGACTTTTAATGTAGCCAATCGATCTAATCAAGTTTATCACAAGATCATCACAGATCGTACTGCATCGCGATCTTCATCATTAAAAAACCAGTATGAATACTTGTCTTGTCACTGACCTTACCTGAAGCGAATGTGCTTACCTGTACACTACAACCAAACTTGCATTTCATATTCTGTATCCGTAAACTGTACACGAAACGTAAACGAAACTAAATTGTATGTATGCATTTAGTGTATAAGTACCTATAGAAGACAAACATGACTATACATAAATGACCTTCTTCCTTCTGGACACTTGACATTGAAAATTTGCGATGCAATTTACAATATATTTTATAATATAACATCCGTCTATTTTCCTAACACGCTATAATTATACAACCATAACATCACAGCAGCCGCAGCAGAATAAAAGCCATTCTATTAACTTTTTAAGATTTATTGCCTGAAAATATACCCTAAAAGCTCAATAATGATAATTACTGCAACGTATTGCAGCGCATATCGCATTTAACCCTTTTTTTACGCCATATCCCATGCTATAACTTCTGTCACTTGTCTAGTGAAGTGTCTAGAAGGCATGTATTCATTTTAATATTAAGTGCCTATCTGCATGGATATTTTATAATTTACGATAAAAGCTTCATAGGAAATTAGCAGGTAGCCTCCTGCTTTAAGTCATAAAGTCATGTCGCCTCACCACAAAAAAAAACGAAAAGAATAGTACAAAAAATTATTCTCATCGTAAAAATAATGGTGTTTGTCTGTATGTTTTTGGCAGTTGTTTTCCAGTTTGATTATAGTCCACGTCCACCTCCTCGTCTCAATAGGCAAAGTAGCAAGAGAGAAGATTAGTGTCCGTCCAGTGTCCAGTCACAAAATACTATTTAATTTCGTTAAAATATATGGTGGCGATGTACGTAATTTTTATGGCCATATTTTGCAATATAAGTTTGTTTTAATCCTGTGATTATGAAAAAATAAACGACTTAATTTATCAAAGTTTTGTATACTGTGGCGCAACTCAACTCAGGTTAAAGTCTTGAGGCGAAAATCTTGTTCATAATTATACGATCGTGGAACAATTTAATATTTTTTCAAGATGCTGGGAATTTACAATTACTTAACACGCGGTTTGATAAATGGTTTGGAATTGGGACTGGTTGTGTGTATACCTTCCATGAACCAAGTCCGTTTGCGTATTTGCACAATGGAGTTCATCCGAACAGCGTATCGGCTAGTGGTGGATAATAACCTGGCGTTCTTTGAATTTAATAGGTGTCCGAATGTGGTGGTCACTATAGCTTAAATGCTTGATTGAAAAAATAATAACAATTAAGAACAGTTTAAAAAATTAATTACTTTGTTTTACAAGTGACGAGAATTCATGGGAAATGTTGTAAAATGGGAAACAAGACTATAATAAAAGTTGTTGGTGATTTAACCCCTGTAAATTTTAGTGGGATGTGAATATGTGAATAATCATCAATGTTGAATGTTGTTAAAGAAATCTTCGGGAAATCACTATTGTCATTTATTTTGAAGAACTAGAATTATTTAGTTCGTAAGCATAAAAACCGGTATTCCGGTTGTAAAACTTTGAATTTGAATGCATACTTTGTTCAAATAATAGTAGTTTCTGTTGTACAAGAATAGGATTGCGCAAGAGAACTTGTTATCTAGGTACCCAAAAAACAAAAATAGTTGCATCTTGACTTGTAAGATGAATATTTCATGAAAAAAACGAGTCTTGATCTACATGAAATGAACATGAAACCCGAGTTAGGTGATGAGAATGCTGTTATTTTGGGGTTGGCCATGGCCGATTCATGAACACAGCGATTGTCGTCAAAAGACTGGGTTTTGTTAAGCTTGTAACTTTAATATTTACATAGTATTTGTGTTAAAGGTCAATAAGTGTTTTTGAAAACTAGGAAATTAAAAGCAAACATTTTTTGGTGCAATAATTTCAGTAGAAAAAAATTCAGCACGTAGTACTTACGTCAGTGGCTAGTCTGCTCAAAAACATTGTTATGCCTCATTGTTACAATCTTTATTGCTGTTTCTTGTTTAAAAAAATGTTACTGTTTTGCAAAAAAGCTCATTGAAATCATTTAGGCAACAATTCATTCAGAAAATTAAAACGATGAGGAAATGTAAGCATGATGCTCATGTTTCTCACATAAATTGTTATAATTACAAACAATATAATTGTCTGGATGACAGAAATTCCCTGCCTTTCTTACGTTTTAAAAAGTTTGACTCATTTCGGAAGTTTTTTCCTGATGATATCTAACCAATCTCTAAAAAGCTGATGTTGTAATACATTTTCTACGGTGGTAGGTGATACAATACCTAAACCAAATAGTTACTCGGCACTTGAACAATTAGTTTGTCAACAGAACCTTGACCGAAAAGAGTTTTGAATTTTTGTGCAAAGTGACAAGTGTTTGCATGCGTAATTTATTTGGGTCACAGATTTCAATATCTGAGCTCAACCCTTTTCGGCTTGTTGCATAAGAGTCTTGTGAATTAATGTTCATCATATAGTGAGTGACTTGTGTGTATTACCATTGTGCTAATTGTAGTGTAAAGTTATCTGCCATAAATTCATTGGCAATCTATTCCGGCGACTAATTTGCATAAAATAACAAGCGCAGCAGTTACAGATGTTGTCAAATGTATGAGTGCTTTAAATGTATATTAAGTAAATATTAAGTATAAGAAAATCAAATCAAGGTCCTATAGGCACGGTTATCTTGCCAAACTTTATTTGAAAAATAATGGTCCTCCCAGGACTTTTCCTCCCAAGCCTTGTCAACGTCCTATTATGGGTTCCAATTCTCCTCTTCATTCTCCCCGGGGCTTGGGTCCTCTATCTGTACAAAAAGTCATTTGAAAAGCTTGTTTTTAAATACTTAAAACGGGACAACTATCGACCTCCAAATGATGTCACAGACATCACAATGTGCCAGGGTGACAGTTACTCACTTCCAAATACAAACTGTGCACAAATCTGGGTAGTCTCCGGAAAATGGATCCCGGTTCAAGAATTCACTTCCCACTTCCATAGATGCTTCCTCGAGAGCAACTCGGAAAAGTATAGGAATTTATATGCATACGTCACAAACTATGGAACTTACAGTTTTTTTGCTCACATAAAACCAGAGCATTTGGACTTGAATTGGCATATCAAGGAATACTCAATTTCCGACTTTGGACAAGGCACATTGGAAAGCTTTGCTGCAACTTGGATGACTACAAACACGTATGAAAAGGGTAGACCAGTATGGCAAATTGCCATTCTGCACATGGGAAACCCACAAGATGAAGAGACAATGGAAACTGGGATTGTAGCCAAGTTCAGCCATTCTCTAGTGGATGGGTACTCTTTCGTGCATATGATTGGCAAGCTGACTGACAACCCTGCACCATACCTTGTCAAAGATCGAAAGTTTACTTGGAAGGACAAGGTATAAAAAACGTGGCTTTGGTACAAATTTTGCACTTGACTTTCTTTGCTGATTTGATTACTTATTTTGTCCACCAGCTCAACTACATATATCGAGCACCTATCGATGTACTCACTTTTTATGGCGACATGGCATTTTCGAGAGACAGCCAAAGTCCTTTCAAGGAAGCAGCTCGTTCCGCTTCCTCCAAAGATCCAAACTTCCAATGGTACATGTCCTTTACCACACTGGATCTGGGCACAGTTAAAATGATAAGGAAAGCTACAGATGTGCATTTCATCTGTCTCATGATTTCCGCTCAATTTGGTGCTCTGAGAAGACTCATGGTGGAAACGAAGAAGGAATCTGAGCTTCCAGAATTCCTGTGGATTGGGTCATCATTGCCTTGGCCAAATCATCCGCACGCATTGACAAACCATTGGTAGAGCAGAAAAAATACTTCAAAATTTTCTTCTTTTTTCAAACACCAAAATACTCTTAAATTGTATATGCATTTATGTATTTGATTTAAAACAGGTCTATGGGCTACTTCAAATGTCCCTTAAGAATATCCGACCCCCTTCAAAGACTTCGTTGGGTTGAAGCCTATTATCGGGAATTTAAACAGGTGGAATATGACAACAAAGGATTTTTTAGTTTACTTCCCCTCCTCCGGTTGTTACCTACATGGGCTAGAAGAATGTTTTGCTATTATGACTTTGCGTTGTACAATGTTTCCTTATTTTTCGCATCTTTGATGCTTTCCTCCAAAAAACACTATTTACTCGGGCGACCAGTGAAAAAGCTTTACTTACCTTTGGCATGTTCTGATTTAATTCCAGTTGGTAAGCTCTAAAAAATTAAAGAAAAATGTCGAATTCAACATATTGAATATTTATTAAAGTGGTAAATCCTTTTATAGCACTTTATGGAGTGACCACATCCCACAGTGGCCAAATAGATCTATCCATTTCTGCGTGTAGTGCTGTTGTAAAAAATCAAGATGAGCTTGATAGACTGACGCAGATTTACTTTAACGAGGAGCTGGACGCTCTTGCAGATATGAGTGGGTTGAATAGCTTGGGGTATATGACCATTTCCGAAAATGATGATAAAGTGATAAGGCCAAGTATAGAAATTAAAACGGTATCTGTGTAAAAAAAAACTGGGACAGTAGGAGAAATCAGTCAACTACTACGGATCTCTCATAACATGACACCTTTTTTATAGCATGGAAAGTGAACGTGTGATGAGAATATTAATTAACCTGAGAATATCCAATCGAGTATAGTGCTTGTGCTTCAAGCAAAATTGCATAACTTGTCATGCAAGTCTTTGTTGTTATATGCTTGTTAAATTATTTTGTAAACCACCTGTTGTCCAATAAAACATGACATAAAACTTGTATTTATAATTAAGTTAAACATTTTCTAAATAAACTTGTTACAAAAAAAAATCTTTCGAGACCTATACTTTCTCAACAGTCTTCCAATTTCTTAGTCATCAATTAAGAATGTCAAATCACGCATCTTTTTTTTACGATCACCAATGAATGTGTGTGTGCAAAAATTAAATTCTCATATTTTTATGCTTGGTTTGCCAATAAACCCTTGACCGAAAAGAGCCTATCATTTTCACTAAAAATTAATGGCTAAACAACACTTCTCCACTTACAAGATATGCCCAAGATGCAAGACTGGCATAAATGAAATGACACTTTTAACGTGTTGCGTAACTTACGTATGATGTACATATGCACTGTACATGAGAGTTGCAAATCGCAATTTTGAGAACAACTAATACATCAGATCATATCGATTGTGCTAATTGAAAAGTGTTAAATAAAGTTTATCTACCAAAAATACACATGCGTAATTACAATAGCAAATTTGTATGTGTGCTCCTCCGTGAACCACTGCTTCATAGCATTTCATTTCATTTTCAACCGAATCACGGTCATATATTTTTTTCTTCCACTAATTTTTATTATATTATTTAAAATATGGTCCAAGCGGGATTATTTTTCCCCAGTCTTCTGAATATTCTCATATGGATTCCCCTTTTCCTCTTCATCCTCCCACTAGCTTGGGTTCTCCTTTTGTACAAAAAGTTGCTAGAACAGCTTGTCACAAAACTTTTAAAACGGAACAACTACCGTCCTCCCAACCATGTGACAGACATGACCATGTGCCAGGGTGACAGTTATTCCATCCCCAACACAAACTGCGCCCAAGTTTGGATGGTCTCCGGGAAATGGATCAGTGCTCCAGAATTTTCCTCCCATTTCTACCGATGCTTCCTGGAAGGGAACTCGGAAAAGTATAGGAATTTATACGCACACGTCACTACATACGGAAGTTATAGTTTTTACGCTCACTGCAAACCGGAGCATTTGAATCTGAATTGGCACATCCGGGAATACTCAATTTCCGACTTTGGACAAGGCACACTAGAAAGCTTTGCTGCAACTTGGATGACTACAAACACGTATGAAAAGGGTAGACCGGTATGGCAAATTGCCATTCTGCATTTGGGAAACCTACAAGATGAGGAGACAATGGAAACTGGGATTGTAGCCAAGTTCAGCCATTCTCTAGTGGATGGGTACTCTTTCGTGCATATGATTGGCAAGCTGACTGACAACCCTGCACCATACCTTGTCAAAGATCAAAAGTTTACATGGAGGGACAAGGTATTTATATTATCTATTTGGCTTCCGTGACCAAAATGACATATTTTTCACTTGACTTTTCTTTGCTGATTTTGTTATCGTTTCCTCTCCTCTAACAGCTCAAATATATTTACCAAGCACCCATAGATGTTCTGTCAATTTACGGCGATATGGCATTTTCTCGAGCGAGTCAAAGCCCTTTCAAGGAAGCTGTCCGTTCTGTCTGCAGAAAAAGCCAGGATTCCCAGTGGTACATGTCGTTATGCACGTTGGATTTATGCACAGTTAAAATGATAAGGAAAGCTACAGATGCTCATTTTATCTGCTTGATGATCTCAGCCCAGTTTGGGGCTTTGAGGAGATTCATGCTGGAAACGAGGAAGGAGACTGAGCTTCCAGAATATATGTGGATTGGGTCATCTCTTCCATGGCCCAATCATCCACAGACTTTAACAAATCATTGGTATTAAATATATTATAAGTTATATAAGAGATTGGCAAAAGATTTTTTAGGGTATTAACTTTACTTCATTTTTAAAGAGAATAATTTTTTATTAAAAAAAAGGACCATGGGCTACCTCAAGTGTCCTGTGAGACTAGCCGATCCCCTGCAACGGCTTCATTGGTTGGAAGCCTTCTACAGAGATTACATGCAAGTGGAATACGGAACCAAAGGATTTTTCACTGTGGGCTCAGTCCTTCGCTTACTACCGACTTGGGCTAGAAGATTATTTTTCCAGAATGACTTTGCTTTGTCCAATGTGTCCCTGTTTTTTGCATCTTTAATGCTCTCCACGGAAAAACACTATTTGCTTGGGAGACCAGTGAAGAAATTGTATTTGCCGTTGGCAATTTCCGATGTACATCCAGTTGGTATAAGAAAAAAATGGAAAGAAAATTTACTCTGCAAAGGAATTGTATACCTAATTTAGATTTATGTGAGATTTTTTGTGTGCTTTACAAATTTACAGCCCTCTATGGAGTTACAACTTCACATGGCGAACAAATAGATGTTGCCACTTGTGCTTGCAATGCGATCGTGAGAAATCAAGAGGAGCTGGATAGATTGACAAAGATCTACTTTGTTGAAGAACTGGATTCCATTGCGGCCTTGTGTGGTTTAAGTAGCTGTAACACAGCCATTTCCGGTGATGGTAAAAGTTCTTTCTACGGTCCACCACCAAACCAAACCATAGACATGAAAACGCTATCATAATAAACCCTGAAGCAGAGTTGAGTTCACTTCAGTCAGTTTACTATTTACTAAAGACAGTTTTATTTTTTACTACATTCTATTTTACATATTCTACATAATGGGAAATTTTGTAAGAAATAATATGAATTTTTGTAGTTTTATTTTTTGGTGGAACCAGTGTTCATTCATTTCCTTTTCTACTACTTTACATAAATAAGGCCTGTCTACCTTCTTCTCATACATTTTTTGAGTTCATTTTTGTTGCAACCAAAGGCGTGATGTTATCCAGTCCAGATATATTCAAAAACTACATAATTTTTACTACAAGAAACATATATGTCTGATTCTCTACTTAACTTTATATTAATTTT
>JAQFZH010000330.1:0-36155 GCA_034695485.1 Entomobrya nivalis
AAAGGAATAAAAAAAATTAAACGACGAGGGTAAAAAATATAGTGAAGCAGACTGTGCATATGCACCGCATGTGCAGCGCAGTTCTCGAATAGTACTTTTCTGTGCAATATATGTGGATTGATGTTCTCCCTTAATGGTATGTAGGTATGTATATATTTGACAAGAATGCATATGTGAAACCTTAAATGACATAGTATGATCATTTATTGGAGAAAAGAACATATTATAATAATATTTGATAGCTGTGAACGTAGACAAAAGTCAAATGCATCTATTTCATTCAAAAGGTGTTTAACATAAAAGATCTAACGAAGTGAACTAGTCATGCTTACATTTTTATTATTGCTACATACTTGTTGAGAAAAATCACAAACCTAAGCCATATTTATTCATAGTGCACAGCCAAAACAATAATATTTTCGTAAGTCATAACTTAACTTATTAGCTTGAAATTGTGTTTTAATAACTAATTCCATAACTTAACAAACAGATGATGTAAAATTATTTAAACACGGTAAAAACTATTAATGACGATTTCATATTGTTAAAAGATAATTTATAAAGAAGTAATAAATTGAACTTTAAATAAAAATTAACTACACTTCTGACAGAATGCATACAAATTTAACGCAATGTCAAGTATAAGTACCTCATCAAGATCAGATAAGATCAACGTCAATAGTTTTAAAGCTGAAAAAATAACAGTAAAAATTACAGTTGACATATTAATTTCTCGTTCTAACGTTTTTCTAGTCTAGTTTGTATGCTAATAAATACAACTTACCCAGGGACACATTGGCTCGTCAAAAGCCCTGTATTTGGCCATCGCAGTAGCTTCAGTGATATTGCTAAGCCCTGAACTTCCCGCAACGGCAAAAAGACCTTCAACAATATATCCATTTGGTGTAGCCAACATATCGGATACCTAATCATGCAAAATGCTTTCTAAATTTTCCATTCGCTACAAAAACACATCAGAATACTTACATATTTTTTTAGTATTTTATCTTTTCTAACCTGCGTGCTGAACCCTTTACCAAAACGCCAATAGGTAGAGTAGTACTCACAGTTGCGAAACATGAAATCATATGGAACGGTTTTGTCATTGTAGCGATGAGCTTCAAAACAGATTTCGGATGCAGATTTCGGTTTCAAGTCAAAATGTCTCATGGCAACGTCATCATGGTTGCTGATTCGAACTTTGCTGTCCTTACAAACATCTTCTAGTTTAGCTCCAATAATAAGCGATTGCTTGTCTTTCTTCTCTTCAGCTTGGATGTTCATCACGTTTCCTTGTCCAAGATACAGCGCATAATGGCTGTACCAACCGCGATTAAACTCAATGATATCGCCTTCATTTAAATGGTTCCGGATATCGGACAGCGGAACAAATGGTTTTTTGTCTGAAAACAAAATAATCAAAAATACATATGAGAAACAGGAAATGTTTCTTATTCGCATACTATTCTTATGTTAAAAGATGAATTCGATTCCTAAAAAAGGTATTGATACATTTTGAACTACAATGAAAAAATGTGTTAAAAAGGAAGAAAATTAAAGTAAGAAAGGTTACCAATTTACTTACTTATAGCATGTACGATCATGGACACTCCTGGAACCACGCTTTTTGCAGTCTCGGTAATTGTCGCACGGGCCCTTTGTTGATCACCTTTCCCAGCATACACAGCAGATCGGATTGGTGCGTAAACCAAATTTAAGATTGGAATTGACCTGATTACTGTAAATGCATTTTCCTCATTTCGATCAGATTGCTGGTTACCCATTTTATAAAAAAACTAGTTTTTTACTATTAAATAAAATATTTTTTTATAAAAACCAGTTTTATATTTTTTTGTTAAAAAATATTTCGAATGCTCTAGCTTCACTTGTGTAACTACGAAGATGTCACCAAAAACAATACTGTTTTACTCTTCATATTTTAGAGAATAGCATAGCATAGCATCTTTACACAAACAAGCGGGATGCATGAACCTTTTATCTTTTGTTGCTTCACTACATATTATTGTATGCTTTTCATATATGAATATGAACTAGACTTCCTTTTCAGAAAAAATGCCTGGGAGATTATACATACATGTATGCATGTATGTGCCTAACGCATAAACAGCAAAGACAAAAATAATCCGGAAGAGTCAACTTCTAGTTGAGTGTTGAGTTGTGCTCTAAAAATCCAACAGGTGGATTATGCCCACAAAGTGTTGACAAAAGTGAAAAGGTGAAGAGGAGACCAATATTGGATGGTAAAAATGAAGTGAGAATCTTCCGAGATTTTCAGGCTAGAGTGGTTTGTGGCATCTTCATGCAAAGAGAGCATTAAGGTATGTACTATAGCCAAAGCACTTTTCAGTGTTGTTCAGTACGGTTGAGTGACCAATATTTCAGTTCAAATATAAATAAATAAAGCTACCCATTAACGTACATGGTATGCTTTTTTGCATGCATGGTATGTAATTTTACTAATGCAACTTTGTTCATTGGAAGCACAAAACTCTTTGTATGTTTTATAATGAGTAAGTGCATCAAAAATAATTGTTCGTGATTTATACATCTATATTACCGATGATTAAGCGACGATAAAAACTCGAACGTCAAAAAAGTAAGAAAAAGAATTGATAACTTATTAAGAAAGTATATTTTTGCATTAATTCGAATTACTTAAATAAAAAATATTTATTTGTTACGTTATATAAATTAGAATGCCAAATGCAAGTCAACATACTACTTACATGTCCATGTATTTATGGATCATTGACATGACCTACAAGTCATAACTCTTCAGAAAGAAAAAAGTGCATTGACTTTTTGAGGAAATTTTATTTGCTGGTTTTATTGCTTGCCTCAATAAACTTTGTGAAAGTATGAAACATACGATATTTCCTCTTATTCCTATTCGAATTCGAGTCAAGACATTTTATTATCCCGATTTATAGTTTAAAATATTTTACGATTCCATAATTAATTCCTTTAATCATAAAATAAATCCATTTTTCATCAATTAGAATGTCGTTTTATAGTTAATAGTTCGTAAACAACCAAACGTGATTATATAACATATAAATGTTTTAACTTAACTTGATTGATTTGATCACTACGTAAGATATTTTGGACACTGATGCAACGTTAAAGCAATGAAGGATGGTATGCTCACCTAAAATCTTCCCATTCAAATAAATTGCACGTGATGCATAGCTTCCGCTCATGACTATGTTGCTTTGAAGGCAACAGAAAATGCTCGAGCTGGTGTGAACACATTTAAAAGCATACCCAAAAATCTTCAAGCAAATAAGGATACTGAACTCAGCAAAGTACTTACATATTTACTACCGACATACATATACATGAATTTATAATACGTTGGCTGACTACTACTTTGTAAAAAAATACACTCAAAGAAATGGAATGAAAAAGATGTACTAAAGCTTACAACATGACAATCACAAATGCAGAATTCATTGTATCTTATAATGTTGCCTTACTTTGCTACTTCGAGTGTATGAACAATGAACAACAAAAAATCAAATGCATTGTATTTATGCGAGAAGGGGCAAGTTCAGAGGTACATTTTGTTGTGTTAAAATGTATTGGCAATTGAAATGAAATGGAACCTGAGCAAAAAATCAAACCGACAAAATAACACAAATATGTATGTGTTTAAGATATTTTCTGTGGATGTTTTAAGTAAACCAAAAATGTACCAAGAAAATGCTTGGCTCGTGCATTGTTCGGAATAAGTCATAAACCTGCTTTACTTTTTGAAGTGGGTTAATATAAATATATGCATTTTCCTTCTATACAATCAATGGAATGCCTTGCTCACCTTTAAAAATGTATGTGTGTATTGTGAAACGGATCTTTATACATCTGACATTTATGATTACATTTGAAAACATATTCAAGAAAACTCGTATGAATGGGATTTGGGTGACACAGGTTTTTGCAAATTAAATTATAAGAATTGGCACATAAGAAATCATATTCAAAAGAGTGATCAGTTTCAAATGAAATTGATTTGCTGGGAAGGAGCAAACTTAGATATCATATACCGCATAGAAATAGCAAGAGATAATGCAAATGCACTATCTGCCAATAAGATTTTACAATAATTGAATTAAAAAACAAGAATTGAACGGGTACTTTTATTTATCACAAACGTGTTTATTGGTACATGTCATACTTTACAAATGTGCAAGTAAAATTGATTTTTCGCCAGAAAATCGTTCAAGCAGTAAGATAGTTATTCTATGAAACCAAAATAATATTAAGACTTTATTACAATAACAATACTGTCGTCTTTGAAACATGTGTATGTATCAATGTGGTAAATACCCGAAACTGAAAAAGGAAAGCAACTTCTACAAAATTCAACCAAAAACGCATTTTAAACACAACAATACATATAACAAGTAAATATAGCCGATAATTTTTAATTTGAAATAATCTTTAGTTTTCTGTAATTAAAGTAGTTCATATTTTACAAAACAGAGTTTGTTAAAAGGGAAATTTTATATACCTCATAAAATTAAAACAGTTTTCAAAACTTGAAAACTAATTATCTAACGACTTAATATGTTTAGAAACATTTTCTATTTGAATGGAAACAAAAAAATCTGTGGATTAAAAATGTAAAAAAAAACCTCAATTTAATTGCCAACTCAACACATACCAAAGCGTTATTTTTTTCAATTGAGCTATTTAACTTTTGTAGAGAAATGGCTAAGGCATAATTGTTGGCTGACAATGAGTATATAAATTTGATTTAACAATATTAATAACCACGAAGATTAAGTTATTTATCAAACGTTTCTGTCCGTAATTTAACTAGGTAACTAATTAACTAAGTGGTCGATCATATTTTTTGATAAGGTTAAAATCTTGAGCGTAGTCTTTATTTTAACCAACAAATGTCCGTTTACACAAACTGGTACTTTTTAAAACAGCTTTACGAAATTTGCGTAAAAACAAACTGAAATGAAATGAAATTAAAAGCAATTCTGTTGAGGAGATTTTGTAATGTGCTTCCTTATAAATTAGAATCAGCTTAGTTAAAACTCGCATTTGTCCTAAATTGTACACATTGTACGACATATGCTTTTTGCAACACTTTGTTTTACATAAACTCCATTCCAAAGTCTGCGTTTTTCTAAAATTCCACATGTAGATAATCGTACATGTTGTAAACTACATACAGTTTGTATATATCATTAGCAAATATTTTCTAAAACAAATCGCCTTCACATTAGGCTGATTTGTTATTTGCTTTCAGTCAACTTTTACTGCACCGTTTTTAATATGTTGAGCAATTTATAAATACGTGGCTGAAAAATTACTAATTTTAACAAGTAAAACTTTTCTCTGGAAAATTACGCGTGAAATTAGATAGCTACTATGTAAAACATAAAACTGAAAAGAACAAAAACTTGCAACAAAATGTGTTTTAAAACGAACGGGTCGAATTCAACAATTAAAATAAAATCAAGCCGACAATTAAAAATTTGAAATAGTCTTCTGGTTTTTGGCATTATCGCATTTGAAATTTTATAGAATAGCCAATTTGGCTTTTTAACTGGAAATTTTATTTACCCAATACATTTTTACATTTTTTCAGAACATTTAAGCTATTTACCTTTATAGTAAATATATTTAGAAAAATTTCATTTTTTTAAAACAGAATGAAACACCGCTTAAAATGCAAAGCTAACAAGTCGTAAATTTAAACAAAACTCAATGAATGCCAAAAACTGTATCCGTTTAATTGAACTATTTCACTTTCTTACAGAAATGACTAATGCCTCATTGTTGTCTGACGATGAGTATATAAATTTAGATTAACGATTGTATGTTCAGGAAAACAAAGATAACCTAAGTATCTTGTAGCATTGGTCTAAAAAATATTTGTCTATTAACGGCACAAAATTTATCCACCGTTGATGCCGGTATTTAAACTAGATCACTAATTAACATAGTGATTGATTGCATTTTCCTTGTATGGTTAAAAAGTTGTAAGAGTAGTTGTAATTTTAACTAGTTAATTTCTGTTTACATTACGGAAATTGGTATCCAAACAAACTGATATTTTTAAAAACGGCTTTTTAAATATCCGTATAATGACATTGAAACTAAAACCAATTCGGTTTACGGGATTTTTTACCGTGTTTCCCCAAAACTTATGATTTTTTCATTTTAAATTCGTATTTGTTCAAAAAAATTATTTATTGCACAACCTTTAGGATTTTGACCACATTTTTTTACGATAACTGCGTTCCAAAATCGGTTTGTACCAAAGCTCAAAAAAGGTATATTACCGTATATGCTCTCAAGTGCACACAGTTTGTATGTAAAGTAAGCATGTATTTTCTAAACCAAATGGCCTCCACATTGGGCTGATTTGTTGACTACTTCCAGTGCACTGTTATTCCACTATTTTGACCACCTTGAGCAGTTCCATTTAAACAACTTGGGCTGGAAAATAAGTAATTTTAGGAATTATTGGACACAGATTGAAGTAACTACCTGTTTACTCGTAAGGCTGAATATTTTTTATAGAATAGGTATATTAAATTTTTAATTAAATTGAATACCTCCAATGTGAATTGGTTAATATTGCTGGTAGGAACGGGGGCTTGGCATCCTGAAACAGTGTCATAGTTGTGTAGGTTAATGTTACTCGTTCAAACATTATTAATTAGTTCATCAGCTCGGTTTTCGTGATCCAAAGTCAGCTAAACTGAAAATCAAAAAAGAAAAAATATAGACACTTTTAGTTAGAGTGGAAAAGGGTCTGAATATATAATACGCAATTATTTGCTTGTGTTCAAATACACGCGATTGACAGCACTATAAAATAAAGTGGAATCCCACTACTTTATATTTAATAATGACAGTAAAATAAATACTTTGATTGCTATAAGTTCACTTTTTAAATGGATTATTAATAATACTAAATACTGATTACCTTACTGTTTAGCCACCCGGACAGTTGAAAGAAAAACCAAGAGATTTCAGACCACAGTTTTGTAAACGATGTGCTCCATTCAAGCTCATTCTGTAAAGTGGGATTTGGTGTACTATATTTGGGACTAGCTCTACCCTTCCACCTCTCTATTGGGTTACGTTTAATAAAAGCTAAATGTACAGGTTGAGAACAGATACCCCAGTTTTATGACATTTCTGATCACGTGCACATTAAATGATCCTTTCATAGAATTTACTGTTGCCTTTTTTGCACCGTATCATACCCACCTTCCTAATACAATGAAAAAAGGCACTCAAGCAAAGCCAACATTTTCGATGTGGGAATTTTCTTAGAACACAACTAACGTCATTTATATTTCGTAGGTACTATATTTCTTGGTAATTTGTGTAACTTTAAAAGGACTTTATGACTTATATTACCAACCAGATGAAATGGTATGAAACATACATGGCAGGAAAAGTTAAAGGCTGTTAAACACATAGGTGGATGACATTGTCTTTATATATCAGTTACAGTTAATCTGATGCACCTGCATGTAAATTTAAATCTCCACTTTGAACGAATGTTTGCCAAGAAAATTACATGGAAATGTGTACCCAGCCAAAATATTTGTTCCTGTCACGTAAAATATTGGGAGACACAATGTTCCAGATAATGTAATAATTTATATATTAGACGGATTGTTCAATTACCAACATAACTATTATGTATAATTGCATGTTAAATACGATATTCTAAAACTACGCGTTTACACATTTCTTTCGTGTAAACGTTACACACAGTGCGGAAAAAAAGATACAGCCAAAATATTTTTGTGTAAGGCAAAGAAAATATTACCCATTTCCTGTGACTGGATTTTTTTGCAAGTCAGATATATAATGAAAACCTCCTAGGTAGCAAACAGTATAGTCTTGTTGATTGAAAGGATTTAGGATGAAAAGGATAGTACGAAATGACTACAATGCGTTTGTCCTGAAGTTATCTTTGCTTGTCTTCCATTCGGTATGCATCTTCAGGGCGTATATGTTTTCTTTGTATAACTGTTATGTATCTGGAATGACAAAACTATGCCGCAGGGTTTTTTTTTACTGGACAATTAGATCGGGTTTTACTTGTAGTTTGTACATTCATTTCTCGAGGCTTATGTCGGCACCAAAACAGACCAACAATGCCTCCCTTCAACCAAATCACAATAAAATACCATTTTGCTTATTGGATATTTTTGGGGTAAAGTTTGATGCCATTCGCTTCTTGAAATTCTTTACAGATAGATTACAGTGCTAATAAAAGTATAAAGTACATAAAGACTGAGATTTATTCCTATTCCTTCCTGATGGGTTTTACTATTTTCGTGATAGATTCTTCATTTTAAAATTCGGTTGAATGCTTAACCTTTAACTTCTAATATAAAAATATAACTTTCCATTCGCGTACATGGTATGTGTTGACGCGTAATATTATATTACTAATTTAACTTAGTTCATTGCAATCACAAAACTTCCTGTATGGTTTATATAGAATAAGTGAGAAAAAATTTCATGCAATGTGATCCCTAACCACTTTACATCAAATTTTTAACGATGATTCAGTAGCGAAAAATAACTGGAACAAATTTTTGCACGCAAACCGTATAACTAAACTCAAATCCTTTTATTCATTACTATTCATTTAATCATAAGGTAAGCTCATTTTTTACAAATTCGAATGTCGTTTTTTACCAATAGTTCGTTAATAAGCTAATTTGATTTTATGACATATCATCAATTTTGTTAAGTTCACTACATAAGATATTTTCTACACTGATGCTACGTAAAAGCATAAAGGGATGATACACTCACCTGAAATCTTCCCATTGAAATAAATTTATTGTGATGCGTAGCTTCCGTTCATGACTATGTTTGCTTTGAAGCCAACAGAAAATGCTCGAGCTGGTGCAAACACATTTAAAAGCATACGAAAAATCTTCAAGCAAATAAGGATACTGAACTGAGCAAAGTACTTACATATATAATATCGACTTTTACATACATGTATAATACATTGGCTTACTATTACTAATAATTGTGTACTTTACTTTGTAAAAAATACACAGAAAGACATGGAATAAAGAAGATGCTCTCAAGCTTTCAGCATGGCAACCACAAGTACTTAATTTGTTTTATCTTATAATGTTGGCTTACTTTACTGTTTCGGGTGTATGAACAATGAACAACAAAAAAGACAAATCATTGTATTTATGCGAGAACTGGCATGTTCTGAGGTAAATTTTGTTATGTGTTAAAATGTATGGGTGATTGATATGAAATGGTAACTGAACGAAAATCAGACCGACAGAATAACTCATATATGTATATATTTAAGATATTGTGTATGCAAGTTTTAAGTAAACCAAAAATATATCAATAAAATGCTAGGCTCGTGCATCGTTTGGAGTAAGTCATAAACCGGCTTTACTTCTTAGAGTGGGTTAATACATAAAAGCATAGGTTTCCCTTCTATATAATCAAATGTCTTGTTCACTTAAAAAAAGTGTGCACAATGAATAACGTGCATTAATTCTTCAGCAACTGATATGAATGTAAGCAAGCTTTGGTGTACTTTTTTCGAAGGTCTATACAATAAAGAACCCAACTTATGACTCGGTCATCCAATATAGCTTTTATGATGTTCTTTGTGAATGAAACCGCCGATGAGTCGAACATTTAACAAATATCGACTTGAACTTCTACTCAAAGGTAAAAAGCAGAAAGTGGTTTCAGGGGGAACCCTGAATCTTGTGTGTGTTCTACACCAACAAACCATGGTCCACTTTTATTGCTGCACTCAAACTCTTCAACAAAAAAACACCAAAATACATTGCATAAATATCTGAATACCTTTGTGTATAAAAATCATACGTAGTATTGTTTAATGCGGAATATACATGCATAGGTATGTTGACTTGAAACCATCAGTAAAAGATCCAAAACATAAAACAGATTTTATATCAGCCTACATTTCTCTTCTTGCAACTCGCTTAAGCACTGAAATTTTAAACTCTCGGATTCAGTCACTTCATTTAACGCTTTTTCCAATATTTTAGTTGATTGCCGATTCACATTTGGTAAAAATTGGTTTCGTAATCAACTTATCCTATTTACCATTAATTAAACCTTGTTACTTAGCTACTCAAACATAGTGCAGTTTTAATTATTATTGCTGCTAAGTGCATCAAAGTTAACAATATAATCGAAATGGAGCAAGATTCACATCTCCTTTTAAATATTCTGCCAGACGATGTAAGAAAATTAATACTAGATACCTTAAGAGGTTTTTTTACAGTACACATTTATCAGTCTCAAATGTATAAATGCCACCAATCCTGATCATTATAACTAATAAAATACTTTGATTTTAATTTTAGGTATGGATATTACTTTTTGACACCATGGCAACGAAAAATCTCAACAATGAAATTGAGAATACTATCAACTCATCAATGTACCTTCGAAGTTTAGTGAATAGCAAAAGATCCACTCTTTTGTTTCCTAAAGTTTTCGCAGTATTAGCTCCAAAATATGAAAACGAAAAGGATTCCTGCTATGAAGAACCAGAAAGGCAAATCGATCCATCAGAAAATGATGGCGTTATATTATCTCAAGTTCCTCAGAGACAAGCAGGTGTAGTTAAACTCCGCCAAGTTTGCAAGGCCTGGAGAAATTGTGTGGATGACTACTACCAAAATTTACCAGATCACTATGAAATGAGCCATGATTCCAATTCCCACTATATAAAAAAGAAGGATCATTTCTCTAACTACTGTGTTACCCCACGTCATTGGTCTGATGAGTATTTTATTTCCGATGGCCATGAAAAAGCAATTAAATTCCTGGAACTCTTCAAATACATTGAATGTTCCAAAATCGACTCCAGAAGTCCATTTATTTCAAAACGGATAACTATTGGAACATTGAAAAGGAATTGGTGGCTAGTAAACCTGAATCGACAATCAGTGGGGGAACTTAACCACATATTTTACGACGCAATTGATGAAATTCTCGACAGGTTTGGGGAAGGAATTTGGTATTGTGAAATTTTAACGTGCGATCAATTTCCATCGAGGGTGGAGTACTACAGAAAATTACGTCAGTGGTTGAATTTAATTCCAAATCTGAAATTGTTGAATGTCTCATATTTTATGCAAGTTCCTGATACAGTGTACCCTACAGTTTCAGAATTAACTGAACTTCAGAGAGAGATCACAGAGAATCCATTGCCAATGCTAAAAAAGTTAAAGTGCTTAAAAACTTGCAAACTGCCATCACCAATATTTAACGAACTTGTGCGACAAAACGCGGAAACTATTACAATTTTACAAGTTACCAAAAACAAGTGGCAAGAGGATTACCAAATATTTTCTAGTTGCAAGCCACTAGTTCATCTGAAACAATTAGCAGTACGATTTGAATCTAAAGATGATAAATTTTTCCAGTTAAAAAATTCAATTTTAGACTGCAAGCTAGAAAAATTGCATTTGGATTATTATATTGAAACACGTGTTGATTGGTCTTCAATTTTTGGGATTGCATCAAATTGGTCGGCAACATTAACTAATTTAGTGATTGGCCTACCTTGTCGAAATAGTGATGGTTACTTTAATAAACAAAAAGACAATTTATCGTCCCTGATTCTTTACACCCCAAATGTTAAACGGTTTAAATTACTTTTAAGAAGTTCAATGCCTATAGATTTTATGTTGTCGCTGAGGGACAGTTTGGAAAATTTTGTAGTTTGTCTTGTTGACGAAATTTCAACAGAAGAAAAAGAAATGGATGAATTGGCCAGAAGTTGTAGCAAGCAGATAATACAATTTGTGGGTTATGAGGGGCGTCTAGTATGTTCAAATATTTGGCAGTGGTTTCCCAAATTGAAGAACATTCATGTTTATAATGATTATGAAAAGCACACACAGATCTATAAGAGAAGCAGTGAAATCAGTAGGAAAATGTGGCAAATGTCTGGTGTCAAGTAGCAAATGGTTCTAAAAATTAAAATGAGGATCAAAGATGCTTGACTGATACAATGTAAACAACTTTAATAACAATAATAATTTAATGCCAAAAGTTGTAAATTGCCAATAATATTCAATAAACAATTGTAAATTTTGATGTAAGCCCTGCTTTGAAGCAGGCTACCCATGATATTGTCCTGTAAAAACTAATCTGACCAATAAAGACATACTAAATAAAAAAGTACTACCCTCGCTTACACTAAGTCTTTTGCTTTTCTTTGGCAGTTTGATAGGTATTCAGTAATACTTGTAAAAGCAAAGATCATATTAGAAATCTTAAACATGAGTTCACGTTGTATTTATATATATTATGCATAATTTATAATAACCCTAAATTTTCTAAAATTTGCATACGCAGAATTTTAAAATTAGGTTGGAATCAGAATCTTAAAGTTAGTTTTTAGATTTAGCAAACCCATGATATTGTTTGTATATTTTAGTGGTTCAATTCAAATGCATAAGCTTTAGACTAAACTAAATATTTAAACATTCGGATAGTTTTGTGACACACAAAATATCGATAAACATGTTTGACATTAGGATTTTTAAATTTATTTTCCTTAACATGCATTTTAGAAATGGATGATCTCCTGCAGGCAAAATTAATCGCACAGGGATTAATGGATAAGCTAATAGCTACACTTCTTTTTTACACCAGTTTAATAAATGTGGGCGGGCAGCGTGGGGGAGTTGGTTAGCGCACTTTACTATAACCAACGAAGTCTTGGATTCGATTTCTGCAGGCGGCACGGGTTTTTTCTCAACAACATCAGAGCTTTTTCCCTGTGTCTCTAGTGAAGCACCGTCGCGGATTACGATCCATAGTTAAGAATAATTAATTAAGCTAATTATAATTAAACATAGGTGAAGGGTTGTTGAACACGAAAGCTAGCAGCCGGTTGGCGCTATCAAAAGAGCCTAGTGGCAATCTGAGTAAGGCAATGTAATAGGAAATTTGACGATGACGAGTACTTTAACTGCACTATATGTAATGTTACCACTCAAAATGTTTATATAAAACCAAGTATTAAAAAAATGTTTATCTTTCTACTAAAAATTCGTTATCCTGAAATGACATATTTATATTGTTACGTTTATTTTAAGTTACGTCTATGTTTTGTAAATACCTAGTTCAATGAACAGCAAACAATGTGTTATTTCTTTCTTTGTAAATATTTGCTTTTTGTCTATGTGCTTGCTCTTCAGACCATTTAAGGTACAGTTTAATTAGGGCAACAAAATAACCAATGCTTCTAATGAAAGGCCTACAAGTAATAAAAGATTTAGTGATTTATAATATTTTGTCGAATTAATACAAATAAACCTCTGGAATTCCATTACGTAATTTTACTCAGTGTAATGCACACCATTATTTAAAGCAAAGCACTACAATGTATTAAATAATAATAGGCGTTAAAAAGATAATCATATGTGTACATTTCACCAAAACGTATCAGTTTGAGATTGTCAATCAAATGCATCAATAAATTCCTTTAAATATTAACCATCTTGCAATAAATTTACTTCGATGTCAATTATGCATGTTCTATACTTATTGCCGCAACATTTTCATGCAATACATAAAAATCAGCACTGGCTTTGAACTGTTTACTGTAGTTTAAAAATAAGACAATATGTTTTTCTGATTAATAATCAACTCTAAGATAACTCACATGGAAGGTTGTCTATAAACCAAGTAGCATGTGAAGGATTAACGAGAAATTTTCACATAATTACTTCATATTCTAGCTTCATATTCACCATGTTTTGTATATGGGTAAAACTTAAATTTGAAAAACATCGATAAGGGCCATCATAAATTCCCTTATTCACAATATGTTCATATGTATGTATAGTATATCATATCTAACATTTGTAAACGTTACCGTTACAACATACGACATACGTTAACACAGTGGCATTATGTCAGCGCTTAGCTTTAGAGCACAAGAAGTTTCTTGTTTTTGAAAGGAGGTCATTTTGACCAAATGTGACAATTCATTTTACAAATTTAATTGATAAATCAGTACAATGCATTATTAGCTTAATTCGAGCTAATATTGTTCCACATTATGAAAGCAGTGTGATCAGTGTTTAAATTACAGAAAAGTATAAAATTTGACAAAATCTGTATGCCAGCGAAGTACAACAAACTGTACAACAAGGCTTGGTTAAAATCAGTTATGCCAGCGACAAATATTGTAAAAGACGGTTTTCTAACATTAAATAGAATACTATCATAAATTAACATTCCTCAAAATCTTCCAGTAGTGAGTACAAATATTTGGGTTCGTTTAATCATTTTTAATTATTTTCATTATTATATTTCATATTTTCACCTGAGCCAGTGCTACAGGTGCAATTATTTTAAGCTGACAACATTGAGAAATAACTTGTCAGGAAAAATGCAAACTCACTAAATTTTAACAAAGAATTGCTTAATAGTTTTTAGTTTAAATTTACTTTAAACCACTTAATATAATATTGTAATAATAATATGTAGCTATAAAAACAAAAACACTAACTGGGTAAAATGTATTCTTGACAATTGAATTACTCATTTTTATAGCTGCTAATTGCATATATGCATGCAAATAACAATTATATAACGTTAATAATAAACGAGGAAAATTTGTCAGCTATACTAACCTTTTTATCGATATTTGATATTAAAATTATTATTTACGAATCAACGCCAAATCAGCACTTACAACACTAAAATGTAAAATAAGAAACGTATTTCCTCGACACGTGAACATATTATCAGTAACAAACACTTTTTCACACCGAAATAATTTTTTTCTTAAAATATTATTAAGAAGTACAATTTTTATATAATTTTCTACGTACATTGGGATTTAATATAATTTTACGTAGTGTGTCTTACGTGGGCTCTGACCGCACATTCGAATTTTAAGCAGAAGAATTAGAAAAATCAGTTGAGATATAACCATATTAATTTTTATCAGTACATTTCTTGTATTTAACTAAAAAGTTTAGTTATAACTGAAGACAATCTGGATTGGTTCGCCTACCACCATACAACAGTAAATATCATCACATCACAAATCATGAAAACATTTTTTATACTAGATTAATATAAAATAGTAGTACGTGTTTACATTGTTGGCACACTGTTAATTTACAGTTCACAAATACTTATCCGTACAGAGTCGCAATTTAACTGAATTCTTGCTTGTACATTTAAAGAGATAATTGGTCTACATGCTTATTTAAAAACTGCTTACGGTTAGCCCTACTACCTTTTTAGATAGTATTTTAAAAAGCAGATTACGTGTCTGCTTAATCGTTACAAATCGTTTTTGTAGATGCCTATGCCAAGGACAATGCTACCATTGGCCCATAAACCTACCACAATTTTATCTCGACATTTCTGTTTACTTAAGCTTTATTTTAATAACAACAACTATAACAAACAACTGACACTGACTTCATTGCAGTGTGTCTTCTTAAAATAAATGTTGACTGGATCTTTCTAGAGTTGTCAAACATATGCAGTAATTTCTCTGTCGACGGAATTATGGATGACCTTGGATTCACAATTATATTGGTGTCCTAGTACATTATATGTTAACGGATTTACATTTGACATCAATTTTAAAATTAGCTGGTAATGTGCTAAAATTACTGTTAATAGTTGTTGTCTGAGGTACAAATTACTATCACAACTAGAAATTTACCATAAGATTTTTTTGCCAATTTAATTGTTTGGCATCTGTATACATCATTTTTTATTTAAACAGTACATTTGTAGATTAAAACGTACCACATTGGCATTTTACGTCATCAGGATATTAAGTAATCTCGCTTTTGTTTGTCTTTACCTTTTTCAAATATATTTTCATTTGTTCAAATGTGTTAACATCAGAGCCTGAGCAGTCTGCATTTTACTTTAGTTTATATCGTATTAAAATGATTTATAAGTTCATGTAAATTCCCAAAGGAGATAAAAGTACAACTTTGATTCAATTGGTGCTAATCAGATTTGGTCATTTCCCTTCTTTCGATCAAGTTTCACATGACATGATATCATTTTCCTTCATAATGGTTCTAACCAAGCAAGTAAAAATGTTTGCGTTTAAATGTTATAATAAATAGATGAGCAGCTAAAAACTTTCCAAATTACAAATTTGTCGAAAGACAACTGTTCATAAACAGTTATCGTTAATTGATTTGTGTTAAAATTGAGCAACATAAAACTTTCACTTCACGAAGGAACCCTATTCCTACTTATTATTTTTGTTACTGAAGTTTCTTTACGATAACTACATACTAAGATGCTTGACCAACTTTTTTCATCAAAGATATACCAATGCATTATACCGTCTAGGTGCATGTTGTGTTGGATAAGGTTATTTTAGTTATATTAAATAATATAAGTACTTTAAATACTCTATCTATGTTTCTAAGTCCTGTAATATGCATTTTGTTTACAATTTTTATGTTATTTTACTTGTTTAAATTTGTCAGCATTTTGAGTCATTATCAACTTCCATTTAAAAAATCTTTTTGGATAACATTTTTGCTCATTGCCAATTTTCTTAATTTTTAAAGTTTACTTCCTTTAAAGAGCTAGTGACACTGTTATCACTACTTTTATTCTATAATAAGCCTTGCTTGCATTTTTTGCTGTAAAAATGTGCAAAATTATAATCTGAGCTAAAATTTTGTTCGAAGTTAAATATTTTTAATTATTTTTTCTTGTATTTAAATGATTGCTCATTTTTTACATTGATAATGTTCTAATCAAAGATATTTCATTTATTATTCCCATGAAATTCGTATAGTTTTAGTTTCCCTGATTTTACATTGCTAAGAAAGCCTAGTTCTTTTTATGTAAGAATTTATGTATTAATTGGCTGCTAAGCTTAGCATATTGCATTTTACTTCAGATTTGAATTGCATTTATATGATTCCAAATTACAATAAAGGTATTCATATAGTAAAATTTTGATGGCAAATTCTATTCTACTTGGGATTATCGTTTTGCTCAGGGTTTTAATAACCTAATCGACTAAGTTTTTAAATGTTAACCTGAATTATGTCAATCTATTCTACCTGGACCCACTCTTTATATAATATATGCCTAACTCCATGTTATTATAAACTTAATGGACGACTTTCCTTATATCTTCCTACGATCTAGTATTTACATGTGGCTATGTGTACAAAATATTTTAATCGTTTCAGTAAAGGTTTACTGGTTTACCGTATGACTTGATTTCAACTACGACCTATCTACTTTCATTTTTCATACTTATTGTACTTAATTATATACAGATTTTTGATTGTCCAATATAATTAACAGTTTGGTTCTTAAAAACCAAAATGCCATTTTAAACTAATACAGTGTATAGTAAGTATCTTCGATTTTACTTTTCTCAAAGGACCAAAATTAGACGCATTTATAAAACCCACATGTGACGAGATCAAGGATACTCATCCAACACGTAGTGACGTTGCCCAAGTGGAAGATAAAAGTAACTGTAAAATTATAGGTATACAACTAATTAGAGATTACAACTTTTGCATAATTAATAGGAATAATAGTGTATTGGTAAATATAGTATACTGACAATACCGACATTAACTGCTATTCCTGTATTGGTAAAATCTTCCTACAGGAAAGTTCATCAATCTCCTTTCTCCAACCTTACTAGGTTGGTTCTCAGTGGGAACACAAATCGTATGGTCAATTCTATCCAAAAAAATAAACAACAAAATTGGTTCAATAACGAATAAAAATGATTAAAAATGTGTAATGATGGGGATTACACTTGATATGATTACATTGTCAAATACTTTCACCTTAAGCCATAAATTATTTTACTAGAATGTTCTGTTGATTATATCAGATTTTACTAGCTAGCCCCAATATTAAAACATTATATAATTTCGGATTTGTTTAAAATAAACTAGTTCTCTTTGGTTATATCTTCATACAATTCGGTAATCAACCCTGCCAAATTATAGAGCGAAAAAATGTTTTTAAAAACCGTCAACTTTTACATAGTTCCTATCAATTTTATTCAAACTTGGCATATTTGTTGTATTTATTCATAAGAAAACTCATATTACCACTTTAGAATCCAATGACCATTTTGATTCCAAAGAACCGAATAAGATTTTTTTAAACCGGTTTATTTTCATCAGTGTTAAACTTCATGGGTGCATCACGTTTTATTTTCACTCGGTGGATTTCCTGATGCAGATGATAATCAGGGAACCTTACACTTATGCTTCCTCCAATAACTGTGTAAGATAATGGAAATATAAATAATTAGTGATTGCAAGGCTTGCATGATTAATGCGACTTATTTAAAGGTCAGAAATTTATTTAAAATACCCAGATTTGACAGGAAGTTACCCGCATTTTAAGTCAGATGAGTGCCAATCCTTTCCATGGATTACGTGTCCCAGCTCATTCTGTCACTGCATCTTCAAGACTGACAGTGAGATGAGTGCTCCGTTTTCTCATGCTGGCCTGAAATTTCACATGTACACCAAATTCAAAGACTGAGCAAAATACTAAAGAATAATCCTGTTGGCAAACCAACGTTTCAATATATCTCTAATTTCAATAAACAGATGTTCAATATTCAATTAAACATTAGGATATATTGTACTTACAAGATCAACTTCACCAGCTAATCAAAAACCAAGCCAAACTTCAGTTGCATAACTAGAAGATAATTTATTGCCACTACGCATTATACCAAGTTGTCAAATTTTTATTGCAAATGGTAATTGTGTATTAAACAATTCGAATACACCAAAGATGATGATTATGATGAAAAATCACTTTTGGGTGTCGTTCTTCTCAATTCGTTGAATAAGCAGAAAAATATGTATGTAACCGAACATATAAATACGGCACATACCAAGAGACAAAAATATATGTAAATACATTTAGCGAATACACCTGAATAATTTTTACACACAGCTGAAATCTGTTCTAAACTGCAAAAAAGCATATCACCATACACCATAACCCATCCTGACATGTTAATACATTTCTTTCTGTAGAGGTGAAATACCAATACGACATGGAACAAATACAGAAACCTCAAAACAATTTATATTTTTATATAGTACATGAGTGTTGCATTCGTTCTTTTTTATTAGCAGCATAATGTTCCAGACATAAGATTTACAAGTGTTATCTTATCTATAAATAAACCAAGTCGCATAAATGTATGGAAATACTACATTAATTACATTGTGTTGCGCCATACATGCCACTATGTGGACTCTTTTCACTTAAAGCTTAGCAGTATAGTAATATCAAACAAAAGCTTTACTCATGCATATCAAGTAATAGGAAAATATTAAAATGACGATAGTGGTTTCTTGTTGTTGGTTTTGTCGCCAATTTGATTATGTAAAAAATTGAATACAGAGAAAAATACTTGAAGAAATGAAATTGAACCAAGTGCCTCGTGCACGTTCAATATTACTTTCAATTCCAGTCGATTGGTTACTATAACAAAACTGAATGATTTTAGTTAAAAATTATCCCATTCTGTACGTTTTTTGGCAGAGAATACTTGTTAAAACGGGGGTCTAAAATTGTGTAGCTTTTTGGTGAAAATCCAAACTTTCTGGGTTGAAGTATGGAATGGAAATTTCTTGTCATTTCTTGCTGCGCATAAAACATTGACCATTATTTGTATAGAGTACAATAGAACGTCTCCTTAACTGATAGATAATGCAATTATGGATAAATAAAAAAGCAAAGTAGGATCAATGTTTATCGGACAGTTGATATCTTATATCAATTTTTATAGTCTTCAAATACGTTTTCCAGATCTCCAGTCTTACGTATATATCAAATTAAGATATTAATAAAGTCATCAGAGGAAAAAAGGAAAAATGGGTGTAGAAATCTTATCAACTAGGAAGTGTATAAGTAGCAAATAGATGTTGTCCTTAATTAAATTATAGTCTTCATTTTTATTATGTACAGTTTTATGTAGATTTTTGTCATGTCGTAAAACAACAGTCTTTAGATTAAATTGTTTACAACACGACCTGGTATTTGTATGGTACACCTGCATGCAGCTATTTCCTGCATTGATATAAAAAATGTTGACTGAAATTAACAAGTGTTAGTAGTCTTCAGTGGAGGATCAGCAGCGTATTTACGCTACCATGGTAGCACAAATACGCTACCATGGTAGCGCAAATACGCTACCTTTTGGTAGCATAAATACGCTACCATGGTAGCGTAAATGCGCTACCTTAAAAATAAAATAAAAATATTATTCCTGGTAGCATATTTGCGCCACCATAGTAGCGCATTTACGCTACCGTGGTAGCGTATTTGTGCTACCGTAAATACATCGATTATCACAATCTGGCAGCGCAAATACGCTACCAGAAATGTTCAAAAACGGGTTTTTGCCCATTTTTGATAATTAAATTTCGTGCAAATTAGTTAATTTTTTTGAGGACGATGGAGGAAAAAATGCTGATTATTATGATATAATTTTTTTAAGAATTAAACAAAAACTCTGTACAAAATTTAATTTTCAAATTTTCAAACTTGTAAATTATGTATACAAGTTTGCCCACGGTAGAAATTTTTTATTTTTTCACGTAAATTAGCAGAAAGTAACAAACTTTAACTAGCTGTTCTCCAAAGTTCCCCATTTTGAAAAATAAAGTAGAGAAAATTGAAAAACCTTCAAATTTACGCTAAAAACGTGGTTTTTTGGATTTTCTCTGCTTTAGTTTTCAAAATGTTGAGTTTTGGAGACCAGATAGTTAAAGTTCGTTACATTATACTAATTTACGTGAAAAAATAAAAAAATTCTACCGTGGGCAAACTTGTATAAATAATTTACAAGTTTGAAAATTTGTAAATTAAATTTTGTACAGAGTTTTTGTTCGACTCTTAAAAAAATTATATCATAATAATCAGCATTTTTTTCTCTATCGCCGTGGAAAAAATTAACAAATTTGCACTTAATTTTCCTGCCAAAAATTGGCAAAACCCGTTTTTGAACATTTCTGGTAGCGTATTTGCGCTACCAGATTGTGATAATCGATGTATTTACGGTAGCACAAATACGCTACCACGGTAGCATAAATGCGCTACTATGGTGGCGCAAATATGCTACCAGGAATAATATTTTTATTTTATTTTTAAGGTAGCGCATTTACGCTACCATGGTAGCGTATTTATGCTACCAAAAGGTAGCGTATTTGCGCTACCATGGTAGCGTATTTGTGCTACCATGGTAGCGTAAATACGCTGCTGATCCTCCACTGGTCTTCATACATAAAAACCATTCAATGAAAGGAAAAACAAGATACACGTAAGTAGCGTGTTTAATCTTTTTGCTCGTTTATGTGTTGTAAAACCCTAAATATGTTAATATCATAGAAGCACAAATATTTGTACGGTACTGTGTGTGCAATAACTCAAACAATAAATCAATGGGTTCTTGCACTCAATTCGTACAGCTTCATTGATTTGAATTTTTTGACTTCCCATAGATGGCATTGATGTTGTGAGATGACCAGCGTTCCTGGCTGGTATTTACCAGGTGGGAAATTTAGTGGGAAATAATGGGAAATACTGTCCTGGTAAATGATGATTTTGGTGGGAAGTGGGAAATATGGGAAATATCAGACAGACCAGTGAAAAATCGGGTTTACATATAAAATATATGACTAAACTGTTAAAAATCATTTATAAAAAGCAACATATTAGGATAAAAAAATAAGTCTTTCTTCAATCATCCATTAAATATGTGCAGTGCATGGATTTAGTTATCAAGAAGTAATTACTTTAAGCGCAAATAAAATTGATGAATGTGTTTCGGTTACTCGCTAAAATCTTTTCAAAAATATTTTTATAGCGCTTCACTGACTTTTTGAGGCTTGATGGTAGTGAAAATTAAATAAATTCCGAATTTCCCACTTCATTTCCCATTTACCATAATTTCCCACTATTATATCCCAGATTTCCCACTATTTCCCACCTGGGAAGCATTTCGCTCATTTTAAGTGGGAAATAGGGAACGCTGGAGATGACATTTATTATTCAGCCGCCGATTATGCATTACCACTATCCATAAAATGTTATTATTTACCAATACTAAATTCTAATCTACTGCTCGGCGACGACGTGTCATATCAATGATCAATTAAGAATAATTTAAAGCAGTAACTGGCCTATCCTAATAAATTTAGGGCAAAATTAAGCATTTTTAACGACACGGTTTAAGGGTCCGAAATTATGTATTTAATTTAAATAGGAGAAAATATGGTCACACAATGACTGACTAAGACCAGCTTAAAGTGCTCAAACCGCAACCTATGAATTTTTTTTTACCATACTACAAGAACCAATGCTGTTTGTTTTTGTATATATGTAAATGACAAAAGCTAATGAGTTGCTGATGCCTCTCTGCTTCGATTTCTGCAGGGGTTCAGTGAAAGAGCCAATGTAAGTGTGAATAAATAAATAACTTGGTGTTGGTAGTGGTAACTAGAAGAAAAATACGAACGGGGTAAATTGAGATACTTGGTCACGAAAAGTTTATTTTGCAGTAACTGGGCATGGCGCACCATAAAATATTGACAAAAGTAGTGAGCCCAGAGCAGCCTTTTCCTCTTGCTCATGTTGCCTACTCAGGAGTACGACGCTTACATTTCAATTTTTCCACGACATATTCCTCCAGTAAAGTAAGAGAACAAAAGGAAGACCATGACTTTCAACTTATTTGCCTACACGTCTCTTCTTCATCGCCATCACAATACTTGTCTTACTTACAACACTATATGAATACTAAGCGGCATTAAATTTTAAAGTGTTCAGAAAAATGACGCAGTGCAATCAAAAGAATACTCTTAGAAAGGCACACTTATAAATAACTAATAAACATTACAATTTAAAATTAATACGGTAAAGTATATGAATATCAGTCATGCGTAAAAATTAAGCATACATTCTTGCATTTCTTTAACCCAAGAATTTCTTGTCTATCAGTTAACTACAAAAATTTTCCTTATCAGTAAATCAAGAATATTGTTTATCCAATATCCAATTAAACTGGGTATACTTGGAACCTCAACAAGTACCCATTGCATTCGCTCCAGACTCTCTATTGATTTGTGTACTGTCCCTAAAATTTTCCCATTAAAATTGATGTGCTGAACTTTAATTCTACTGTACTATTCAGGCTGGCCTCAATAAATTCAACTGCAAAATGCCACGGGTTGCCTACCAAATATATAAAAACATCAATGGTCAAAAATGGGTAAAAGCTTCACTGATATAAGACTAAATTTCTATTTTTTCTGATTTTTTTATACTTATAATTCGAGTTAGTTTACATTACCAAAGAATGTATGAGCCTGAGTTGCCGATGTAAACCACGAAAACCTGGTAGCATTTTTGCAAACCTCTTTGGCATACTTTTGTAATGGTTTTTTAATAACAGAAAAGTATTAAACAACCAACATTGTTTAATGACTTTAACTAAATTCGTGAATTTATTCAGAAGTTTCATTAGTCATTAGTCAATGCTTCGTTACATATATTTGTAAGCCTTTGAAATTTGTTATCTGATCAGTGTTGGTAAATATCAGTGACCCTTTACAAATAAACATAAAGTAAAGTAAAATTTTCATGCAGTTATTATTATATAAACTTATGAAATTTTAATGCTATACTCATGTCATATCTCTAGTTAACACAAAAGCTTTGTGCGAATAAAAAATCGTGTGCACTTTTTACGACGGTATGGCACAAACATCGGATTTTTCAATATAACTATTACTTTGTTCTTCAGCTCTCCATACCAATTTGAAAGCTTAAAAAACATATATCATTAGTCATGTCATGACAAACGATATGATTTTGACAAAGACATGTATGTTTTGGTTGAGTACTTTTCTTTGTAAAAGAAAACAGATTTATGATTTTATGTAAAAAATAATATTTTAGGAAACAACGAGTGTTAAACGAGATAAAATTTTAGTATCAAGATCCCTACGTTTCGATTCTTACCAGAATCCTCTTCAGGGGCAAATTATATTTTGAGACTAAAAATTAACTACAGTACATCATTTCAAAAATTATTTTTGAATAATTCAAAAAATATTGAATCCCAAAACGTGGGTATCCAAGTGCGACCTTCTTCCTGATTATGATTTATGATTACCTTTTTTTAACGCTAAAGCATGATTACTGATTACAAAAAAAATCTTATAGCTTTTATTACACATTATTTTCCAGATGTTATGTTCTTGATTACAAATCACAGATTACTTTCAAAAGTTTGTTTGGCTGAAAAGAGCCTGTGAACATCAAGCATCAACAAATGTCCATTTAGACCTACCTTGGAAGCATCCAAGAAGTATTCGATATTCATAAAATACATATTATATGTAAAAATTAGTATGATTATGGTATTTAGGTGGACAAATTAGGTGATAATCAACATATGCACATTAAAAATGCTAAAATGATTCAGTTGTGAATTAGATTACGGATTACTTTTAAAAAAATCTGATTACAGAATCAGATTTTGTAATCATAATCACAACCCATCCCTGTGGAACTCTGCGTCAAAATTTACGTGCGTACGACCGAATGGTTTACACAAATTTATTGTAAAAGCAAAATGTTAAAATAAATTGTCTGTTGGTGCCATCACCCAATTTTTATATTTATATGATAATGGAGAATTGAATATAGAAAACATGCCTAAAAATCGTTTATTGACGCACAATTGCATAGTTATAAGTATACATGCTGTCATACATATGTTTTACTTATTGGTCATGCGCTAAAACTTGCGTGTTTAACATCCTCTGTCGCACTGTTTTAAATTGCATCAATTGATAGTAGTCATCAAGGATGTAAGGAAAACACGTATGCTTATCACATTGAAATTGATAATGAACGAGTTGACAACTCTTTCATCTACAAATACACTGAAGCCCTATGTCTGAGCAGTAAGTAAATTTACAAAAATAGTAAAAAATAGTCTCTTGTATAATTTGGAAGGAATAAACAAAGCATGAATTAATTAGTAAAATTAGATGATGTAATCAACTCTGGGCAAACTCTGTATGAATAGGCGCATGGTAATATGCAGGGTATATTTTTGGAATCCTGAAGTTTCGTATCAAATAAACGTTATATATACTGCTGATAAAAGGTCGATGCAGGATAATATATTGTATTCTACATAACAGTCGCATAAGCGTATGATGTCATTCTAAATAACTTTATCGTCATTGCGTAGAATAATTGATCATGTATTTCATTTATTTGTCAAATAGAAAATCGATATATATGTATGTCCTGACATGAGTCATCGTTCTTCAAAAAATTGTATATTTTCCTAGCACTGATCAGATTTATTTAGATCAACAGGAAGGTTTGCCTTACAATATACCTAACAAGTCTAATTTCGTTCTCCTAATCGTTGGAACTCACCATTGCGTATATTCATAGAGATGGGTTGAGCAATCAAATGTCAAATAAAAACCAGTTTTTGTGTTTATTTTCGAAGTTTATATTTTTTACATCTCCAACAACATTAACGCATAATGATGATTTTACCATGAAGAAAACATTTTTTCTTATAAGGTTTTGCACCTTATGTCTTAAAAATTGTCTGCTAGTATTTTACCTATGACTTCACTTGTATATTAGCCGAGCAAATAAACAAACGTTTACTTTAAATCCACCTTTTAGTCATAATATTATAGAGAAAATACTCGATATATATGTATATTTTATTTTAAAATTCCACTAGCACAGGACGACTACATGCATAATAACAATTTGGTCTGTAAATTAATATAATGATACCACACCTTAACCATAACAATATTTTATAAATTTGCATATATGTATATTAAAACCATTTATTTGTTTTACGGATGCAATCAGCAGTCATTTCTTGTCATATCAGTTTGTACAAAACTTCCTTACCCAGACTACATACACTTGTTAGAGGGTGAATCAATATGCTTGCCGATTATTAAATTGTAATGTGCAGCTTGAGCTTGATATTTTTCTATTCCATAAGCTTTATGATAATAAGTCATATCCCGGCTCCAGTGGCTTATCAAAATGTAAAACATTCAAGCATGAAGGATATGATAAAATTTTATTAAAAATTACTCACCATGTACAAATATCAGGTAAATCATCACCAAAATACAGTATTGTGTTCCAACTAGCCTTCTATTAAAGTACTGATTACATTCACCGTTATACAATCTTAATAATTCGCTACTACAATATTTTAGCTATGGAATTTGTGCACATTCTATCTATTCTGCTATTTTGGAGAGATGGAAAAATTTCCGCTTTCTGGATTGACCTATACGAACGTCTAAAACAGGATACCAAGAAAATAAACTCACTTAATTCAACAACGAACAAATCACTTCTTGGAATATCAAATGGGACAGACGGTTGGATTCAGGCAATCATGAATCCTGTTGGTGACTTCATAACTTGTTTGCAAAATTATAGTGGTTTCAAACCCTTTGATACAAATAATGTATTCCATTTGCTAAAAGCTTTTCGAAATCTGGCATCCCACAAATATGGTTATGAAAACATAACAAAGGAGAATGTCAAAAAATTAAACAAAATTAAAGAGGATGTAAATAAAAAAATTATGGATGGCCGGGTAAAATATTGGTTGGAAAATTTTCCGGAATTTTCTTTAATTACGTATAGGGTAGGATTTCAGGCCAGTTTGTCTTCAGAAGCAATATTGTCCGAATTTAAGCACACCTATTATCCTCAAGTAAACATACCTGAGTTCGAGTCATGTAAAGCTCAATTCATCTCACCACCATCAAGCTTATGTAGCTATTCTGAAACGCTTGCAGAATGGATTGTAAAAGAAGCAAAAAAAGGAAAAACCGGTATGCAAAAAGTTTTGTCGAATTAACAGTACATTTTATAAATGATTAACATCCTGATACATTGTTTTTAATATTTCAAATATTTCAGTCCTCTGGAAGCACTCTTTCACAACCCAAATCGATCACATGGAGGTATCATTTCTGGATATTCCGGAAAATGCTGTTATTGGCTTAGAAAATCGGGAACTGCTTACACTAAATTGGATTCCTGCCCAGTCCAACCAACCTAACGTTCTTCAGCTTTCCAGAAATGTCGTATCTTTACCTGAAGAAACGTCATTCCTATTTAAGGAGAGTTTGGAGACAATGCCATCTGGAACAAATCCGAATACATCAAAAAGCATTCGTCTAGAGTTTACATCTGCAGCAGGGTCAACTTCCACGTTAAACTTCCCGTTTGTTTGTTTTACTGATGTTATCCCTGCAGCTCTACATGCTTGTTTAAATATGTACTCTAAAGGTAAACAATGTGTGATATTTACAAATCAGCCCACTGATTACATCAAGCGTGTCGTCAAACATTTTTTTAATAGCCGAAACATGACATATTTCGATAATCCGATTTCATGGAATGATTTGAGCACAGACTACAGGAAAGAACTGATAAAGGAGTCATTTCCATTACATGAAAACTCAAACATAGAGCTAAATCTAACTGAAATATGTAGCTTGAACTGTGATCCAGATTCAAATTCATCTTTAAAACCAGGGGACAGTTCTTTTACAAATATCTCTTTAAAATCAAACAGTAGCACTAATGAACAATCAGCTGAAAGCCATAATACGACTAAAGATTGTTTTCTCGACATTGACAGTATGCTGCTAGAACTTATGCACGACAAGTCCAGGCTTTTATTTACATTTATCGATCAGAAAAACAATCTTATACCACGAGACGTGTCATTGAATTCAGAAGAACATATACAAGAAAAAGATCTTACTTCTTTGTTCATAAAAAATGGTATACCAAAATCAAAAAACTTTTATCTTATCCACGGGCCTGCCTGTATTGGTAAGTCAACTTTACTTTCCACACTAGGAAATTCATTAATATGCGATAGCGAGCAGCTAGTGCTGTTCACTACGTGCTTTAAATTAAGATCACTAATAGAGAATTCTTCAAAGAATTTTGTGGAAACCTTTTACCAGCATAACAAATTCCAGCAAAGAGTAGCGCATTATATTTTTAATTCACAAAAGTATCCAATTACTATTATAATAGACAATTTTCATCAATTGTGCACAAAAGACAGGGTAGGATTTTTCACAAACTTTTTAATACCATTTTTTGACAAGTACAAAAACCTTGTTATAAATATTTTTTTGTCAGCAAGGTCAAGCTTCATTTTCGAGAAAGGTTTGTCTAAAAAATATCTTGAAAATCATATTGGTAGTGGTGTTGTTAAGGTTAACTACTTGGAGCTTAAAGGGTTGGGGAACCAGAAAAGGATAACACATATGACAAGTCTTTTTCATGCAGTGGTTGGGTTACACGACCCTGATATTGTTACTCACCTCGTGAAAGACTGCATAAATTTCATTCAAAAAGAATTTGGTGAATTAGCCAATACCCCATTTGCATGTCAAATAATTTTGGAAATATGTAATGATTTAGACTATACACTTGATGGTTTGCTAGACACACGCACTCTCGAAGGTCGAAATATTTATGAAAAGTTTCACAATATGCACTTACGGGAGGAAGTAGCCAAAACCATTCAAACCCATGATATTCCGAAAGAATTTCAGGTTAATAGTCAAACAGTAAACATGAGCTCATCTGTATTTCAAACATTTAAGAAAGCTATGGAAAACCAATATGGTCTCAAATCGTTGGAACTGAGGTTTCCCAATAGTTCACCAAAGCTTGAAAGCCTAAGAAATAGTTTCTCGAATGTAATTTCCGATCCGCTCCTAGATATGGATCAACTTTCTGACACATTTTTCCCAGACTATTACTGTTCTTTGATAATGTTTCATGAACAAAATTTTATCACAGAAGAAGTGTTCAATTTTGAAGATACGAGCAAGGATAAATTAAAACACTATCATATTTTAAAGTTTTTAGATATACTTCTACAGGGACAAAACACGCGGCCCTCTTTTTTTAAACAAAACTTGGTCATGAAAGATGCCCATCGTGTTTTGTTTGTTTTGATTCGTCAAAAACTTTATCATATATTTTTGATGGTTGTAGAAGTTCTTGCCCGTAATATCGAGGGTGATGAAAATATATGGTCTACAGGACTTAATGAAATTGAGAAGTTTTTGGTCATTATCATGAAAAAGGCCATTATGAGCAATTACCCAAATGCAATAACATTCTTGGTTGACGTAATTGGTTTCGACTGGACACAGTTCAAAGTAGATAAAATAGAACTAAATTTGGTGGATGTTTCCGTACTTCAGTATTTACCACAAAATGTGAAAGATACCAAAGCCATACCACAAAGATAAATCAATACATGATAATTTTCCTCAAAATTTATTTAACAGTTATTAACTCATTGTTTTATAATTTCTTAAGCCTACTTAACCATTTAGCTTGATTTAATTAATAAAAACAACTTATTACTTGTAACAAAACCTTCATTCAATAAAAGCGCGATAAATATTACTATTTCAGTGGCGAAAGCTCGAGCCTTTGTGCCAGGGTGCAACCTATATCCGAAAGGCCCTTTGTGACAAAAATGTCAGTTGCAAATCGCCCCACCAAATATTACAGTGGAAATTTAATAATGATATAAATTTCCAATTTAATTTATTAGATTTATTAGGTACAGCATACTATTACAAAGTAAACTTTTCAATGTGAAGACATACACATGACATGTTTGATAACATTAAAGCTGAAATTACACTCATATGATTATAAAACCAGAAAGTCATTAATTACTTAACTTTAACAAAATTTAAATCAGGACTCAAACATTAAATCTGTCTTCGACGCGCTTTATTCTTAGCAAATGTTTCAATCATGCTATCAATGTCAAGTTTATACGCACGTTTACTTTCTATACTCAATAACGCCATTCCTGAGAGTCTGTTCTCTAGCATTGTGTTGCGTAAGTAGTTTTTAATCAGTTTTAGCTTTGAAAACGATCTTTCAGCAGAAGCCACTGAGACAGGAATTGTTAGGAAGAGCACACAACTGGTAACAAGGTTTGGAAAAGCCTCTCTTAAATTATAAATTATCAACAAGTCCAACAATTCACGAATTCATTTGATATTTTGTAACTCTGATTTCATACACGATTTCAAATTTAGCATCTCACAAAGTAAGCTATTGTCTACTTCATCAGTATATTTTCTGCAAAAATTATCAACATGTTCAGATAACTTACTTTCTTACATATTCAAAAACTTAAAAGGAAAAAAAAATCAAAAAAATGTACGTATCCTTTGTTCCTTCAAATCGTGATTTCATTTGAAAAATGACGCAGTCTAAAACCGGCATCATGTTGTCTTCAAAAAGACAAGATTCACTCAACAACGTCTTTCTTGCAGTATCTACACCAATGCCGTCATGGAATCAAGTCTTTTTAATTTTACGCGAGGTTTCAAAAACTGGTTGTATTTTCCATTTAAATGCAGTTTGTAAGGCTTCATCTTTGATGCAATGAATGCTGCGTTTAATTTCTTCTAGCGACTCGATTCCATTTTCCCATAACATAACACATTCGTCTGCCGTAATCTCCAATGATTGCAGCTGTTTAGACAAAACATTAAAACAGCGCAAATTTTTTTCCCAAAAAATCAAAATATTGATAAATGGAAAGTTCTCAATGCGTTTTTGTAAACCTTTAGCTTCTGCTATTTCATCTCGTTTGTTTGAAACCAAAATGATTTTGGCCAGAGATTTAAGAATATCTATATAGCGCATTTTTAAAGCTAGTAATGCTGAATGTCTAGCCTCCCAACGAGTATCACATACTCGCTTTATTGTAATGGTTTTAGATTTAGGTTTAAACAAATCGCTTTCTTTTAAAATATTTTCAAGTTCATTCCATCGAATTCCGCTCGAGTGAAAAAATGCATATATTGCTTGAATTGTGTCAAAAAAGTTACCCATAATTGTATTGGACTTTACTGCATCTGTCAAGACTAAATTTAGCTTGTGAGCTGCACAATGAACATATACAGCTTTTTCGTTCACACTCTTGAGTTTAGCTTGAAGACCTTTGTGAGCACCACTCATTACACTTGCGCCATCGTACCCTTGGCCTCTACACAAACTAAAGTCTAATTTAAGATTGGTTAGTACCTCCATTATTAACATTTCATAGCCGATGGCTGAGCGATCATCTAATTCAAAAAGCCTATAAATGACTCCTTAATTATTAACCTCTTTTCTAAGTCATCAAATAAACAGTATCTTAAAATAATACTGACTTGTTCGATTTTTGAAATGTCTGTTGTCGAGTCCATAATAATTGAATAGTACTTTACTTTTTGCACTTCGTTACAAATTTCTCTACGCACAGCCGCACTTAATATTTGAATGATTTCATTTTGAACTAAAGGACTTAAATACTTAATTATTTGTTTGTCGTCATCAATAAGGTCTCGTAAAACCGGGTCAAACTCAGCTAATAGCTTGATTTCTCTTAAAAAGTTTCCAGAATTAATTTCGTGCAATTTTTCTTTATGACCTCGTAACGCATTATTACTAGAACAAAGTGACAAAATTACTTTAAAAATGCGACGAAGAACTTGCTTCCACCGATCCGCTTCACGAAGTATTTGTTTGTCCAAAGCAGCAAGGATGGTTTTGTTTTCACTGTAGTCCATCCGGGACTTCATGGTATAAATATGAGTTATGGAAGTTTCATGTCGTACAATTTTCTGTGTCAAGTGCTGCCATTCATCAATTCCATTAACCCATTCTGGGGCTTCCACGGTCCTCAAATAGCCAACAATTCTCACAGTACGCTTTTTTAAGTGTGGGGGAGTAGCACAGCCAGGTCCTTCGAATATTTTGTCCAGTAGCAGTTCGAATGAAGTAATACGAAGCGGAGAAACGACGTCCTTTTGAGTTTTCGGGAACGTCATTTCTGGTTGGCAAGGATCATGCTGCAGGACGAAATTCCGAGTATCTTTTCCTGGCAATTCTGTGTTTTTTTCAAACAATCCTCTGTCATTAATGAATGGAACGGTTGCGTCCGAGACAGGCTCCACAAAAACTAAAGCGCAAAAAATCACTGAATAAAATTACATACAACGAATAACTTTGTTAAAAAAGGAATTTTAAATTAATTGTAAACTGACTTTCTTCCTTTTCCTTTGCTTCATTTGCGTGGTCACTGATGTTTCCAAACTCATTTGAGTTTATTTCGTCGCCTGAAGACTGTGTGATTGGTGAGGCTGCGATTTCTTTAGCTGATGCGTGCGCAAGATGTAGCGCTTTGAAGTTGCGTTTGATCAGATCCATTTTCATGTATCTCCAGAACATTCTTATCCGGTGTGGCAACTATAACGTGCGAAATAAAAAAGTAATGTAAACCTTGTTTGAAAATTGGCTATAAAATAATTACTGGGATTGATTGATTTGAGACCAACGTACCTTCATTCGCAGTAAGAGAATTACTGGAAACCACGGTTTTGCTTTCACTTCTCACATATTTGCCATCAACAACAAATTGGGATAGTATTTTGGATATCTTTGCTGCAGTGCTCCATTGTTTCGGTTCGTTTTTTACGCTTTGATGCTCCACTTAACTGTTTTTTATGTAGCATTATACCTTTTTTAATTTTAAGGTTTTTTAAAAGAAAGTTGACCTCAGTCATCCAAACTAATTGCAGCAGAGTAATAGATAATATTTACAACTGTCATTGCGGAAAAGTATATGCTTACAGTCAACAGTAAGAATAGATAAATCTGTGGGTTTAGGCATGAGAAATGTGCACAACTTTATGTGCACATAAATCGTAGAAGTGGCGTGGGAATACAGTAAGATATCAAATATTGTGACTGAAAGTCAAGTTGAGGCCCCAATTTTCCTTGTTTTGAAAAATAAATGCCTATAATTTCAAAGAATTCTTCGGACCCCGTGGGCCCCCTGGGCTTCTTCGGGGCCCAGTGCTGGGGTGCGGCGCACCGCCAGCACCGCTTATTTTTACGCCACTACTCAAGTAATTGTTAATTGCGTTTTAATTTAATGTAATCATAAGGAATTTTGGGTTAAATAATTGGTAAGGGAAATATATTGTATTTTTATTTAGATATTATTTACCAATAAACATAGACCAAGTATAAATTTTGTTACCTTCTAAAACCCATTTTAAGAATAAGTTTGTAAAATATGTTTATCGGATAAATAAAGAGGGAAATAAATCAAAAATAAATTCCGTGCCATTAGTAAAAACCATATGAATAATATTATCAAACGATATTGTGCAAAGTTTCATAATATTTACTCATTAATTATGAAATCGATTTTATGTTCCATTTTATTAATTTTTGTCTTATTAAACAGTATTACTGAACCATAATCAAGTCTCTTCTAATACCAAAAAATGTATTTTGAAGACATTAGATTTACATATTAAAATGCAATGTTATTTATGGTAATATTATGCACGCATTTAGTATAACCATAACAATATAATTGGGGTTATACTGCACCCATTCTAAAAGCTTTATTTACATTTTTACAACTTTGAGCTTGTAGTGGATAACCGACCAGAAAATCACTGAACATGATAACAATAAGATAATCAGAAAGGATGTTTAACTTATGAAGCTTCAACTTTGTACTTTTCGAGTGTTTGGCTTCAAAGCTAACAAACGTTTGAAATGTATGATCACCTCTTAATTTACCTTTTTCGTACTTAAACCTTGGCATGATGCAGCATTACGTTACACAATGCTATCAGGCAGACATATGAACCAAGTACGTGATATCTTTTGCATTTACTTAACACCTACCACTTCACCAATGTCCATACCATGACGGGAATTTCTGTCAGTTTGGCTGCTGATAAATAAAACTATGAAAAAACTTCTGACTGCAATGCGCAATACAAATATAATCAGCAACTGGCAAAATTGATCATGTAGGCTTAATTATTATGTTACTTTGAGCCATTGTGCAAATTTTAACCTTATGTTGGCCGACGGTCTTACGTCACACAAATTTGTAATTCTTGAATTTAAAAGAAATTTTTATTGGTATGAATCGCGCAAACGTGTGAATGATTATTTATTTTAAAAGTTACACAATTTTTAATGCTAGATCTGATTAAACTAAGGTGTCCAACTTGTCTAGCCATTAAATTTTGGGTTTATTTTCAGCAATAATCTACTTATATAAGTTGTTAATTTGCTAACTTTTCACTAGGTCATGTATTTAGATTGGCATTCTCAGTCTCTCTTCTGTTATCATTTTTTAGCCAAACTAGGCCGTTTTATTGGTTAGAAAATGACCCACATGCGATGCAGATAGGGCGAGTATAAGTTTTGATGTCAAAAGATACTTTTATTATTTGTTCAGAGTTCAGAAAAAACATGACCACTTACTAGCTGAATTCAAACCCATCACTAATTTATAAGATGAATTTTCATCAAGTGATCATGACCTTTCAGCAAAGCACATCAGTGCGCTTTAGACGTTTCTTCTACGGATTATTCGGATATAAAAATATAGCAAGATTTCCTGCTTTTGAACTAAGAACCTTAATTTCAACGATTCATTTTATTTGGGGAAAAATGAAATAACGCGAGCATTTATTATAATTTGATTGATGTGTGAATTGTTCTATTTGTTTTTTTATCGAATAGAAGTAAAAATTTAATTTCGCAGCCAGCGTTGGAAATGGATCAGAAAAATGCAGAATTTTTCCTTTTCAACTGACAAAACTGAGAAAATGTTTCCTATTACGACCAATTATATATAAAACCGCCAGTGCAAAAATTGTTAGTAAAATTTCAGAATATTGAGATTGAGCGACTTATAGTGGACGGGATCTTTCAATAAGTACAGATGAGACACGCGTCACGCATTCCCCCAAAAGACACACCATCTGACCGCCATCTCTAAATTCCTAACCCTTTCCACAACACTTTGACTTCAATTAAGCCATTGATTAATGACACCACCCATTCATCTCCCCATGTTACACAGAACACCGTTCGTTACAGGCGATTATCTAACATTGCACTTTGCTAACATGTAAATTTTGCTAACAATGCATTTTGCCAATACGGTCATTTTCTAACAATGCATTTGCCAACACGGCTATTTGCTAACATTACATTTTGCCAACATTTAGGATACCTTGCTTTAGTTGTGATAAATCCAACGCAACTATTTCTACGGTATGGTTTAGTTGCTTTAGATTAGGTTAGGTTCGGTTAGGTTAGGTTAAGAAGTAAGCATACTGTAGCCACTGAACCATAACCAATACGTTCCAAGAGTTCTGTTGGAATTAACTAAACTAAAGTACCTAAACCAAATCGTAGAAAGAGTCAGGTTGGATTTATCCCATTTAAAGCATCTAAACCATATCGTAGAAAGAGTCGGGTTGGATTTATCCCAACTAAAGCAAGGTAACTTAAATGTTGGCAAAATGTAATGTTAGCAAATAGCCGTGTTGGCAAATACATTGTTAGAAAATGACCGTGTTGGCAAAATGCATTGTTAGCAAAATTTACATGTTAGCAAAGTGCGATATTAGATAATCGCCGTGATCCGTTACACAGAACACCGTTAGATGGTATGGGAGATTCAGACTGGCTGTGATACCCTTGGAGGGATGAGGCCTTCAAAGGGGCTTTGACATTCTTGGGGGGTAAAGAAGAGTGACAAAATAGCGGTATGGTCCAAAAATAGGATTTTAGAGGTTTGTACTTAATACTCGTCGAATGGCCTGTAACAAGCTTTGTTGCATAAGTAACATTTTGTCATTTGTTATACTTACTCACATATTACATATTTTCAGAAAACGTTAGTTTTCTGGGCGTTCTACCAGTTTATTATATACTAGGTTATCTGGCCCGTCCCAGAGGCCGAGCAGGCCTAGAAATTTAGGCATTAGCAAAATCAAAAATTTCAATACGATCAACTCCATAATTCAAAAGAATTACCCTGGGCAAACGATTTAGACGTTATTTTTCATTTGCATTCAAATACCTGGTTGCTTTCAATTTACTACCCGTGACATTTCTTTAAATTGAAGGGC
>JAQFZH010000331.1:0-36154 GCA_034695485.1 Entomobrya nivalis
TGGGGTGGGCCGTCGTGCCCCATGAACTCGTGCTTGGGCTTTGGGGTGGGCCGTCGTGCCCCATGAACTCGTGCTTGGGCTTTGGGGTGGGCCGTCGTGCCCCATGAACTCGTGCTTGTGCTTTGGGGTGGGCCGTCGTGATGGTGGATGTTAAGCGTGGGAATCAGATGGTGTCAACTGAGCCCGCTGGTATGAAGTCATAATTAGTGGTTAATAAATAAATTGTCAGATTAACCAAGTAATAGTGTTGATCATGATGGGGATTCATTTCTAATGTAACGTTTCTTGTTTGCAGTACAATCCAATAAGTTTTAAGGAGGGTCCTTAGAAGCTAATAATCAGGTCTTGTCTAATCACAGGCATGGATAAGCGTGTCAAATTAGTGGATTGAATGGAAGTTGGCCCAATTGTTAGTTTAATATTAAAATAAATCAAAGTCTTACAAAATCTGATTACCAGTTAGTTTAATATGTTTAAAATGGGCCTGTATGAAATGTTAGTCTTTTCGTCCTGGATGCTTAAGTGTTGTCCGAATTAATTCAAGTTGAGTGCATAATTATTGAAAGTAATGTATTTTTCGATATAAATAAATGATTGAATTGGTTTTGCGCACAAAGTAAATAAATTCTCTTCGGATTTTGGGAGTTCAATTTTGTTAAATGTTCTCCCTTTGTCATGTCAAATATTAGATAGAGCAATAAGATCGTAGTTGCCAATTGCACCACTGTGCTTACAATTGCAATCTTAAATCTTGTTAGTAAAATGTTGGCAAGTAAAGTTGGCAATGTTTCATTTTTAAAATCGTTTTTATGTATTCTTTTGATTCATATCGTGTAGCACAATAGTATATACGTATGGAATTAACCTTGTGTAAGTATTTTGCACACATTTATGATGACAACATTTTAATGATTACAATCGATCGGTTAAATTTAAATTAAATTTTCCAAAGTACATTAATCAATTTTCACAGGAGTGCTCAAATGTAAAATTTATCTGAAGACGTTAAAGACAACTGCCTGATCTTTTCTCTTGTTACTGGTCCATCTATAAAGACAATTTCAGAAGTTTACATTCGACTAATTATAAGCAATGTAATTCAGGTTCAGTTTAACGTAATATTGAAATCAATCACTCACTCATTTGGTACCAGTCAGCATCTCCTACGTCTCTTCGTGCCGAATCAATGGCTTGACGAAGGGCAAAAATAACGCATACACTCATGTTTAAAGGAGGCTCTGCAGTAGCTGTAAATTTGTTAAAATTAATTAATGAAATTAAAAATAAAATTTGAAATAAACTGCTATCCAAAGTTTGAAAAATACCTTTGGAGGATAATACTCCAAAAGGATTTGGAGCATTTCTCATAAAAGTAATTCGAAAATCTTCTGGTATATCTGCTGGAAGCATTGGCTTATAATGCTATACGAAATAAAAACAGCAATATAGTTAATTAAGAGATTATATGCATCAGAATCAGATAAGTGCTTCAAGTACCCACTTATTTATCTCTTAAGTTACACACAATCGCAAGGAAGGGATAATTTGAAAATTTTGTAGCTCGGGGCAACTATTATAAAGCAATTAGATTACTGACTGAGAAAGGCGTATCTTATTTACCCATGTATTATCCGTGAGCAATGCACCTGTTTCCTTGTCATAAACCAGATTTTCTGTTAGTAGCCATCCCAATCCCATTACAAACGCACCCTCTATCTGACCAATATCTAGCATTGGACTCAAGCTACTACCAGCGTCCTCAATTATGTCGACTCTGATAATCTGAATAAAAATGAAAGAAATGTAAACATTCAATTAACTTTTTAAAAACTTACACAAATTTTCCACATTGCATCAGAGAGAAATTTGTACTACTCTATAATCGCCAGTTAATACGTCTACTTCCACTTCTATTGCTGCTGCGGCCCAAACATCATAAGAGGTTATGTCACCAGCATGATCTCTTCAGAAAAGAGTAAAAATTGTGTTTAAAATGGCTCTTTGCTGTACAAGTACAAATATATGTTTACGAAAAGTCGATATAAAGCTTTTACTGATGTTGTGCCGTAAGCAGTATTCCCTTTGTATTGCAAGCTGACACCAACTCCTGCCAAGTTGGATTTTCAAGTTGTTCCTTCACAGGTTCCATTTTCTCTAAAAGATGTAAGCAAGCTTGTTGCGCTGACTATAATCATAATCCGGAAAGCATTAATTAAAGCTTCAAAAGATTCAACCTGTTACTTATGATTAAAAAAATAATGTAATAGTAATTTGCAATTAAATTACATGGCAAACCATCTCACTAGTCACAGAAGCAGCAGTAAATGCCGTATTTGGAGAAATCATCGAGTTTGTCGGTTTCACGACAATGTTATCCAATGGAATCTTTAAAGTATAAGCTACAACCTGCGCTACTTTGGTATTAATACCTTGTCCCATTTCAATCCCTCCATGGGAGACACTCACCGTTCCATCAGTGTGATGAACTGATATAAATGTTGGAAGTCGATAGTCAGCATAATGAATAGGCATTCTTTGTGGCACTATCGAAATACCCCGCTTTCTCCACCTATTAACCTGTGAAACTCGCCATAATTACAACTATCAGCAAAACTTTCGTAGTATCCCGAAAAAATATTCTGCTCTAATAGCAATCTTCTGCTTTTCAACCTTATTAAAAGAATCCACTAGCTTCCGCCTTGACACATAATCTGACGTGTGCTTTAGTTCAGTGATCATTCCATCTAAAGGGTTATCCGTCATTAACTTTGCTCCTGGTATTCCAAAAAGCGAATCTCCTTTTTGAATAAAATTGGTTTGGCGTACTTCAAGTGGGTCTCTTCCCACTGCGTGGGCAATATGCTCCATAATGCTTTCTATAGCGGCAATGGCTTGAGCGCTTCCAGGAGACCGGCAGTATGTATTTGGGGCTGTGTCTGTTAAGGTGACACCAGGACTAATGTCCCACTGGTCAGCTTGATAACAGCTACGCATATAAAAATCATTGTTTTATTGGATTCCATGATTATGCATTGAAACAATGATCCATATCGTTAATTTTCTAATTACCTTTGCATACATATCGTGAAAAACAAAGATGATGGATCATTTGGAATAGAACCTAAAAATCCAACATGCAACAAGATTTATTCTAATAAAAACTAATATGTGCATATAAAAAATACGAAAAGTACTTATTTTACCAGTATCACAATATACGCTAGCAGTAAGTTTATCAATTTTTCCAGTGTCATTCACTGTTGCCTAGAAATGATCATACATAACATGTATTTAAAATGAATGTGTCCAAAATAAATTACATTCTTAAACTGAACAAAAGTTTTAAAAAAAACCTCATATTTAGTCAAGTATGGTAACCGTTTTCCAATCATTCGCATATTAGTTTCCAGATCCAAAACTACACGGACTGGTTTGTTTGTAACGTGAGCAGCAACTGCACAGGCAGTGGCGACATGATTGGCTTTTGAACTGTTTTGTTAAACCACACATTAAAGTTACAAGATTAAATGGGGATGCAAAAATTAATGTTATTTAGGATATGGTTTTATTAAAATACCTTTTAGCACCAAACCCACCTCCAATACGACGTACTATCAAATTTATGCTGTGAATGAAAAATCCCAGCATATAATAAATCATTGTGAGCAATGTACTTAGAATAGCATAAATAAACATTTAAAATCATGATTCATGACCAAGTTCATACGTATTAGCAGGTTTCCGCAACGCAGCTGAAATCGAAGCCTGGACATTGTCCATCGACTGTGTAGATGAGTATACATCCATGCCATCTTCCTTAGGAATGCAGATGCATGTTTGAGTCTCCATATGAAAGTGATATTGACCCCTTGTAATAAACTCGCCTTTGACCGTGCGAAAAGTTTCCCGGCATTTCCCATTTTTGGCAGCAAGACGAAGTGCTTCAGCTTTGTTTTCAAAGCTTTTAAGTATTTTTTCGGCAACTTGTTCATTTATTCCTCTGCATGGAAAGGCCAAATTGGCTGAAACTTTGGTATTTGACTTAATTTGTTGCTTGACAGATTCCTCTATATCCAATACTGGTTTCTTGGTGTTTTTGTACTTCACTAGAACCTTGTCGCGGGCTTGAAAGACAGCTTGTCGGTTTTTACCAACAAGTAAACCGATGGGTTGACCACAGTAATAAACTTTTCGGGAAACAAAAATCTGCACAAAGTTGTTTTAATTATTTATTGATATGGAAAACTTTGCAAGAAACACATGCGTATTGAAATCTCTTATTGGAATACCTCTTCTTGAAGGCTGCCAAATACAGCGTGATTGTTAACTCCTGGAACATCTTTTGCTGTAATAAAGGCAACGATTCCTGGAAGTTGCTAAGTACGTAAATAAACCACATTAAAAACAAAACTTAAAGCAATTTTCAATATAGTGCGCATTTTGAAACATGCTTAAATGCTTACCAATGCACGCGAAGCATCTAGTTTTGCGATTTCTCCATTAGCTACTGTTGTAAGTACAAATGCTCCAAATAATTCGTTCAATTTTACTTGCATGTCATTAATGAACTCCGCTTCACCTTTGTAAGTGATAAAAGGATTAAAGTGAAAGTTGATTAGTAAGAAGATTTATTTGGAAAATTGTGTGCACGCTTGTTTCTCATGTTAGCTGGTAAGATTTTTTTTTACCTGAAACTTGGGGAAAAGATTCCAGCTTTGGAATGGGCTGATATAAAGGAAATTTTGATTTATCTGTTTCATACGTCTGAATTCCAGTATTCAGACCTCTATCCACGTCATCTGCACCAGTTCTAAACAGTGGATTTACTGAATCTCCAAGAATTTTAAGTATAAACTGAAAATCCAAAAGATATGTGATAACAAAATAATATATGCAAAAGCAATTGTGTAATGGTTGCATGTATTTTGTATTTTAATTTAATTACTTTGTAAAGTAAAGATTGGGCAAGTCCAAGACGATATGATGGACTTGACGCGGTGGGATTCTCATCAGGAATTGTTTCACGTTCTAGAATTTTTAGAGCCTCACGTAACGTGTCAGAATTCAACTGTTTTCCAACAAAGTATTCTTCCGTTGATTTTGCATGAACCTATTCATTTCATGCCGAAAAAAGTCGTAAAACATCAAAAAGAAACATCATGGTAAAGTACCGTAAAAATAATTCATATATACATACATATGTCGGATTAATTCCACCAAAACAAATCGAAGGTTTAGTCAGAACTTTAAAGTTATTCTTTTTGTCCACGTTGAATAAAATTCCAGCATTAACGTCAGCATGCGAGTTTTGGTAACGTTTGGCAATCTATATGGTACGAAATAGAAACTGCTATAATTAGTAATGTTCATATTTAAATGTCTTAATAAAGTTTATGTACCTTAAAACAGCGGAAAATATGCGTCGCGCTGAAGACTGGAAAATGTATTGAAAGAATTACTTTTCCAGTCATATCAACATTTAAAAATTCCGTGAGGGAGTAATTTCTATACAATGTTGACGAGGACCCTATATAAAAAATAATTATGCTCTTTTTGCCTTGGTCGAATAATTATAAATAATCATAGTTTGTGATAGTCAACTATACTTATATTTTATGAAGTTTGTATACCGATTCGAACAGTGGCTCCAACCGATTCAAAAAGAATGAAGACATCTGAAGTAAATTCTGGATGATCATGCTTCAACATCAAATTTCCAGCAAGTGTAGCTGACTTAGAAAATAAGTGTTTTTCATATTATACTTTTGCACAAAAAATATTAGCAAGTAAACTATACACAGAATTCGAACATGTATGCAGCTTTACATTTCGCACAGTTAAGCTTGCTATTCTACGAAAGTGTTTTGCAAGCTGTGTAGCATAAACAAATCCATCAGTTTTGGCAACTGACATAAAATGGTCGATTGCTTCCGTAAGAGATGTCGCACCTCCTAAAGTCATGCCAGATTTATCCAAAGACATTTCGTGGATCTCTGGCACATCATTTATGTCAATGAAAGATTTGTAAGGCCCGTCATTTTTAAAAACACCTAAATATAAATTATATGGAATTGGTTACTGGTTTCATATTTTAATTTGGAATACAAATATAAAGCTATCTTGAATTTTATACAACATACCTATTCCAGTATTTCCTGCAACAATTCTGTACTTGGTTTGTACGTAAGACAATCTCTGAAGAATTTCATATAAAGCTGATAAGTTGGTGACTTTGATCCATTCTTCCTCAGTTAACCTATTCCGCAAATATAAGTTTTTGGGGAGGTTGATGATTTCCATTGTCTTTTCGGTAGGTTCGCCTATTGGTTCCACTATTGGAAACGGGCATTTGTAACACTCCTGTAATTACGATTGGTGAAATTTATAATTGCAATGGGCAGTCAATTAAGTAAACTAAGCATGCAATTTCCGTTTAAGGAGTACAAACCTCGATATCTATGCATTTACGTTTCAATTCTTCAGATGCGTCTTTTGAAAGTGACTTGAATGCGTCCATTATTGGTCGGTATCCTGTGCAGCGACAAATGTTACCATCTAAGGAATATTCCACATTCCCTCCTGTGAAACGTGGGTTCACTTGAGCGTAACTACATTATAATCGGGAAGATGTCTTTAGCTGTTTTAGGCTTGTTGTATTTACTAAGTGCTTGTTTTCATACCAGATCAGAATGAATAGTTGTTTCAAAATTAAATCTATTTTAATGCTCAATTTAAAAAATCGTACCTATACATGTTCATAACAAATCCAGGTGAACAAAAACCACACTGGTAATAAAAACGAATATATAATGAAGATTGATTATAATGTTGATAATAGACTTATTCTTACTTGAAGACTAAAAGTTCTTGTAAGTAATTACCTGAGTTCCTCCAAATTTCACAAGACGATCTTGGATTGGATGATAACCTTTCTTTATATTTCCAATACCTTCAATTGTAGTTATGTCTAATCCATCACAAGCGTATAAAGGCAGAAGACACTGTGACATTCGCCGAAAAAAGATGAAGTTTGCGTCAGCATTTATACTACTCACATTACAGTATATTTTTGCATTGAAGAATTTTTTTTAAATTATTACTGAATTAGCCGATCTTGTAACTTGCTTGCCACTTTTTGGATGAAGAGATTTCACCATTATCTGTAAATTTAGCGTTTAGATTAGATGTAATCATGTTTACATTTTTGAAGGACTAGTGTTATATTTGCGCTTCACAGCTATTAACTTTTACGTACTGTGCAAGCGCCACATCCCCCTTCACGACACATGTATTTTGTACCCGTTAGGCCAAGTTTGGTTGTCAAAAAATCCACCAGGGGAAAGTTAGGTCCGATTTCCGGATCAAAACCATCAGTGCTGACTGAAACGTTTACACTCATTCAGATATATATTAATCTGCTTGTTGTCTAAAATTGGGAAACGTTTATACTTACCATTGTATTCCTTTCCATTAACGAAGAAGCTGATATAACTCTGCGCTTCATGAAGCTTTTCACTGAAAGAATTTTTATGAAAACTAAAGCTCCTTCATATGAAATCAATTAATCTAGTTAGGTTTTAGAGATATCCATATAATTTACCTCTCTTGAAAAACGTGACTCTGATCCGCACCCATCTTTTGTTCCCATTTGAATTTATTTCGATTCTAAATAATTTTAAAAATCCATATATGATGTGGATAAATATATTCTGAGAAGCTAAGTGCTTAGTTGTCGTATTTGATTAGAGTTTTGGATATGTTGACAGAACTTGCTAGTTTCCCTTGCCTTGCATCTAATATTTGCAGTTACCGTTCTCATTTATGCTAGCAGTAAGAATTACATCAATTTTCGCATTAAAGGCATGGGCTGCCCATCCCCAAATGTTAAACCTTTAATCCACTCCACGCCCATTAGAGAAACGTAGATGAAAACTATGCCAAAGTCAATCAAGATACTAATAGACCAAAACTATCGATGAAACTTTCAAGACAAGGCACCTTCGCCATGTTTTAGTTTGCATAAGTATCATTCAGCATTTTAGTCAATAGCAGAATTGTTCATGGATGGCTAAGTTTTAATACTAAAAAATGAACGCAGGCACTTGCTTTAAAATCCATTAAGCCACTTGAACATAAAGAACCAAATGGCACTGCACTGACAACTAAATTCATAAAATATAATGGTCCTTGTACAACATAACATCTTAATTGATTGATGTTACCTGTTTACAACTTAAGAACGTTATTCTGTTGATATTGCAATTTTCGACAATTTATAATCACAATGCACAATGTTAAATACGCCAAACCTATTTAACCATAGACCCCTTCATTGTTCAAGATCGCATCATACATCGTCACATCACAACATCATATTTATATTCGTAATTTTATTTTGAGATTTGTACTCAGCTTGAGAGTCTGTATTCTGTCAATCCGTAAACTAAACTAAAACCATAATTAAAATTAGTTTTGTAAAAGTGATCTTTATTCATTGCGTTTTCCGTCAAATTATCTTACAGTACGTAATAAATCACTTTCCATCTATAACTGACCTCATCTCCGTTTTTATTTGTTTAATTTTAGATATTTATTTCAACAGTTAAAACATAGATTTAATAGATAATATATAGATTTTATCCTTAAATTATCGCCAATGTAAAATGTTATGATTTCTTGCTCATCCAACTGTGATATAACAAGATCAAAACATTGGTTTTAATTCTTTCATTAACAAGCTAAAAATGTTACATGATGAACGATATCATCTCAGAAGGAAAATTGATCCGGCAATGTTAGACAAAGTCGCCTTACAACTTCTCGACTCACAGCACCATCTAAATAATTTAAGTTTATTAATTAATCATTGTTCCTTTATGGTACGAACATTTGTTTGACTTACCCATTTGATACCATTCGTCGTTTCCAACTTCCCGTCTAGCAGAGTTTATAGCTTGACGTAGGGCAAATAGAACTGCGCAGCTCATGTTCAGGGGAGGTTCACCAGTGGCTTTTAAAAATTTAATTTGCGAATGTATAACACAATCAAATTGAATACCTATATTATAGCTATATTATAGGTGTTCAATATTAAAGTTACAATGTTTCTAATGTACACTTTGGTTTTACCTTTTGAGGACAACACTCCATACGGATTGGGAGCATTACGAAGAAATGTCACACGGAAATCTTCCGGGATATCCGCAGAAAGCATAGGTTTGTAATGCTGGAGATAGAGCAAAAGTACATTTTAAATAAACATTTCAATTTTTGATTCAATTCAGATTTGTATTTATTATTCCGAAGATACCCATGTGTTATCTGTGAGCAATTGACCATTGTCTTTATCGTAGATGAGTTCTTCAGTCGTCCACCACCCTAAACCCATCACAAAAGCGCCTTCTACTTGACCAATATCTACAAGTGGGCTTAACGTCTGTCCAGCATCCTCTAATATGTCTGCTCGAACAACCTAAATTAAACGCCAAAATAAATATACGTTTCATATGCATGATTTTAAAGGAGAGACAGATCACGTTTGACCAAATTCCTTATACAAAGCATACCTTAAAATCTCCTGTCAGTACATCGACTTCTACCTCCAGTAATGTTACTCCCCATACATCATACGATATTACATCCCCATTCACTTCCCTAAGATAAAAAAAAATACATTGTGTTTGCAATCATATTTCTCTGATTTGGGGTACATACCTATGTACATATATTTATATTTACTGGAACTGTGAAGTTAACAGAATATCTTGTGCATTCGCTGCCGCTATAATTTGCTCCCAAGTAGCATCTTTCATTTTCTTCCGTACTGGTTCCAATTTGGTCAGCAATTGTTGACTAGCTCTACGTGCAGACTGAAATATTAAAGAGAACAACAACCTACTTGTTCATAGAACGACTATTGATAATAATGGGACTTTTTTGGAGTAGATGGGTTTCTTACACTGCAAACTAATTCGCTTGTTACGGATGCTCCACTGATAGCACTATTTGGCGATATTATGTTGTTAGACGGTTTCACTTTAACCTTGTCCAGTGGGATTTGTAGAGTATATGCGACCACTTGTGCAACCTGTGTTTTGATACAAGGTTTACATAAATAACTGTAGATAATTACTTTATACTGAGTTTAAAATAATGTTCAGTGACAGGTTTCTAACCTTCGTGTTGATTCCTTGTCCCATTTCTATCCCTCCATGACTAACATTCACCGTTCCATCAATATGGTAAACGGAAATGAAAGTGGGGAAATGCAGGTCTGGATAGTAGTTAGGATATCTTTGAGGAACCATTGATAACCCTCGCTTTAACCACCGATTACTCTACATAAGAATCATGCTAGTTATTTATTGCAAAACGGACATGCATGTTTCGCATGGCAAACTGTTCAAGTACCTGATTGAATGCATCTACAATTTTTTTCCTTGATTCAAATTCGCCACTAACTTTTAGTTGAGCAATCATGTTAGGTAAAAGGTTGTCCAGTGGAAGACTACAGAAAGAGCCATGCAATTATTAAGACAATATCCTTTACGTTCGTAAAAGAATCAAGAACACATAATATGCGCTCGGAGTGCGTATCTACATTCCCCAAGATTTGTCGTCAAGGAGCATAAACTTAGACTTTTTCTCGAAAAACGTGTGAAAAATGTGGTCATCCAACTTAAATTTTTCTTCCAGAAGTACAAATTAGCGTTTGCAATCGCTGATTAATTTTCAAATCAAATTATTCAAACTTCCCGGACACAGACTTAAAATACCGGATCTCAAAAATGTTTTACTAGTACTGAAAAAAGTATGTATGCTTCTCGAGTGCATATGTGCATTTTCGAGAAAAAATTACGAAAAATACGGCCAACCAACGCAAATTTTCGCTCCTCAAGAACAAACCTTGGGACCGCAAATATTTGCTCCTTGCTTTTGAGCGCAAATCTGTCCTTGTTTCTTATTCTGTAAGTGCCATAGGCTTCCCATATTCTCCCTGAAAATATGTGAAAAATGAACTCATAAAATTGTTACCGCGCTCCAGGAACTCCAACAAATGGATCTCCTTTTTTCATAAAATTCAATATCCGAACTTCCAAAGGATCCCGTTTCACAGTGTAAGCAATATGTTCCATAATATGTTCAATAGCAGCCATGCCTTGTGCGCTACCTATTTTTAATTACACACAACCGAAACCACCGAATTTTGAATACTATAACTACAGTATATAGTGGTTTAAGTGCTGTGTGCTAACCTGGAGCTCTGCAATAGGTATTTACAGCAGTATCTGTAACGGCCACATTTGGTTTCAGATTCCATCCATTAGCACGATAACAACTGTGTAAAGGAACAGGTATGTCAGTTATGAAATGAAATGTTTGGGTTAAATTTTGTGTTTCAATTCTAAATGGACATACCTTTGCATACATATCATCCCATATAAGCTTGTAGGTTCATTAGCAACAGAACCTGGGTCACACCAAACCTCAGAGTCCATTTTCATTATCTTGCCATTGTCATCAACTTTTGCCTATTTACGTCACACGGGAAAAAATATTATGACCGACCTTACAAAACTTGGAAATGTTTGCTAAATTAAAAATGACTGATGAGAATGTTACATTGTATTTCACAAGGTAAGGAAGGCGCTTTCCTATCATTTGCATGTTGGTTTGTAAATCCATTGCTACACGAACTGGCTTTTGTGTGACATGCGCTGCGACAGCGCAGGCTGCAGCGACCGGTGTCGCTTTTGAAATCTTTGCACCAAAACCCCCACCAAGTCGTCTGACGTGAACAGTAATACTGCAAACAATTGTATGTAATAGATATAATATCTTGTAGAAATAAACTGTTAACTAAACATAAAAATTGAAAATTTCATGAGTAACGTACCTATTGTTGGGAACATTGAGACAAGCTAATGGTGAAATGGAAATAGTAAAATATTAAAGATGAATTTTTCCATTATTGAAATGGCATTTTTCATTGCATGTCTATAATTAATATACAGCCCATATTATAGCTCCTGATCTTAAGTTACCTGCCACCGCTACTTGCACTGAGTCCATGTGCTGAGTTGATGAATATACATCCATGCCATCCTCATTTGGAACACATAGACATATTTGGGTTTCCATATGAAAGTGGTACTGGCCATGCGTTTCAAACTCTCCTTTTACTTCATGCACGGTACGTTTCACTTCTCCTTCAACATCAGCGTCAATATCATCAACTCTATTGGTCATACCATTAATGGCCATTTTTCTTGCAGTTTGAGCATTAATTCCTCTACATGGAAATGCCAAATTAGCCAGCTCGACACCGTCTTCCATGCAAATATCTTTTAATTTTCGTGGCACCACTTCTCTTATGTCCAGGACGGGCTGCTTAACGTTGTCATATGTTACGTGGACTTTTGATCTAGCTCCAAATGCTGTGTACTTATCTCTGGCTAATAGTAAACCTATAGCTTGTCCAGCGTAACGAATTTGTTTCACTGCAAAAATCTTTTTAAATTGTAAAAAATACAATCGTTTAATGAAAACTAGTAAGTAGTTTAAAGAATGAGCACCAAGCCAAAATTTCGATATACAGTTTCCATACAAAAAAACTCACTTCTTCCATTTCAATATAAAATGGTGCAGCGTTGTTAGTTCCTGGAATGTCTTCCGCAGTTATAAATGCTACCACTCCGGGAGTCATCTAGTAAAAAATTAGGAGAATTTTAAGTTAAAAGATATCGTATCCGTCAAAATTTAGACAAGACAAAAATAAATTATAGCAATTGAACAAACCAGAGCCTGGGACGCATCAATCGATTTAATCGTTGCATTTGCAACATTGGACACGACAAACACTCCAAACAATTCATCCAGTTCCGCTCGGATATCATTTATATACTGTGCTTCCCCTTAATTTATAAAATGAAATAAAAAATGTATGAATACGAATGGTTTACAATATCAAGCTGTGTAAAATGCAAGTTGAATAGTTGAATTCTCAGTTACCTGATGTTTGTGGTAAAGATTCTATCTTTGGAACTGGTTCATTCAATGGAAATTTAGATGAATCAATTTCATAAGTTTGATGACCTTTGGTATTTCCCCTGGGAATTTCTTGAGCACCAGATCTTAGCCGAGGGTTAACAGTGTTTCCTCTAATTTCCAGAAGACACTGAAATTTTAATACACGAAAACATTATTGACTTAAAACTTAAATTTAAAGTTTTTTTTAAGTTTAAGCTTAAACTTTTTTTTGAATTCTTTCTTTACCCTGTACAAATATGACTGTGCTAATCCAAGACGATACTCAGGGCTTGGATTCGGAGGATCAACATCGGGTCTCACGTCTACTTGCAATGCCATCATTGCTTCTTGCAAAGTTGCATCATTCAACGTTTTTCCTTGTAAATATTCTTCAGTTGAATTTGCATGGGCCTTTGTCATATTCGTAATAAAATTATTTCTTCAGATTACTTTTCTTAAAAGATATATTAAACTGTGTAAAGTATGTTTGTTAAGAATGAAATGAAATTACAAATCTAGGATTGATCCCTCCATAACATATTCGGGGTCGTCTTTGTATTTTGAAATTATGCGGATCAACGTATAAAAGAATCCCACAATTTACAAATGCAGCTGCGTTTTGGTACCTTCTTCCCAACTACAAACATATTTAAGAGTAATAACTTTACTAAAGGAATAAAGTATTTCTTATCCTGTTAACATTTGCTATATAAGGAATATTTTAAACCTTGTAACACTTGTAACGGTACATATCCGAAAGAGCAGGGAAATGAATTGCCAGGATAACTTTTCCAGTCATGTCCAGTTCTAGAAATTCCAAAAGTGTATATTGCCTGCTTAAGGTGGGGGATGAGCCTGCACATAAGTAATTCTTAGTATCACAACTTGATTTAAATTTTTGCATTGTGTTTTTTCTAAAATTAGTATAAATACAAATTTGTATTACCAATTGTTAGAGTAGCACCCACAGATTCAAACAAGACAAAAGGATCAGATATGAATTCCCGATGAGCATGTTTCAACATTAGATTTCCAGCAAGTGTTCCTCTCTATGAATAATTAACACGTTAATATTACTGACTTAACTTATTTGTTATAGTGAGTAAAAAAATATACGATGGACATTTACGTTTCGAACTGGAAGTGCTGCCACTTTTCTAAAATGTAGGTAAAACTCTCTCGCATAAACATAATTTCCTGTTTTGGCAGCTCTGTCGAACATTTCAATTGCCGTTGTGAGTGTGACATTTCCACCCAGGACAAGACTCGATTCGTCCATTGAAGTATACTGAAGTTCTGGAACATCATTGATTTCAATGAATCCACTGTATGGACCATCGTTTGGGTAAACACCTAAAACATAGAAATATAATCAAAATGAAGGATTAAACGCCACCCAAATGATATGGTATAGTGACCACGCAGAATCTCGTAATGCCCCAATTCAAAATACTTTAAAACTTTTCTGACAACTAGCAACAGTTTCCGCTTATGATTTTTTTACCTGTTCCTGTATTTCCAGCGACAAGTCGGTATCTAATGCCCGAGGTTGTGAATCTTTGCAGTATTTCATAAAGAGCAGGGAGGGAAGTGACCTTAAACCACTGATCTCCTGTACTACCTTTCAGATATAATTGCCTTGGCACGTGGAGAATTTCGGGCTTTTCAAGCAACTCATTCTTCTCCTTTCCTTTCAACGGACACTTGAACGTATCCTAAGTATTCAAAAAAAATGTGTCCATTACTTACAAATGAAGTGAAATGACAGAGATTCAATGAATGAACTACTTGAGTTTACCTCAATATCGTTGCATGTCCAATTCAAATTTGCTGGTGGATTGGTTGAAAGTGATTTGAACGCGTCAATTATCGGACGAAATCCTGTACACCGGCAAATGTTGCCGTCAAACGAGTACTCAACGTCTTCAGGTGTAAACTGTGGATTGGCCTGGACAATGCTATAAGTCAGAATTTTATGTACGTAATAAAATGGTTTAGTTAAATGTTCATAAAGCGTGTAAAATGTGCTCAAATTAATTTGGATACATACCTGTGCATATTCATTACAAATCCAGGAGTACAGAAGCCACACTAATAGAGAAACAATTGTAAGATTTTTAAGTACTGGTGACTTGGTATAATAGCTCACTACACAGAATATTACATGTTATCTCATTTTGCTACTCAAACTAACCTGAGTACCTCCAAACTTTGTGAGACGTTCTTGAATTGGATTATATCCTGCTTGACGATTACCCAATGCTTCAACTGTTGTGATTTCTAGTCCATCACATGCAAATAGTGGAAGCAAGCACTGAAAAGACATGATAATTAAACGATTTCAATCTACTATGTAATCCTTTCAAAAATGTCTATGACACACGCAGTTGACAACTCTTACCGAATGGGCCGACCTCACATTTTTTTGTTGTGTTACAGCATTCGTTGATCTTACCGTGACCTGTATGCAAAGTTCAAACCAAATCCACTCAAATCAAATTTTACAAAGTACTTGGAACACTTCATTCATACGATGTCTTACCAAACAAGCTCCACAGCCACCTGCTCTGCACATATACTTGGTTCCTTAAATTAAAAATTTGACATGTATTAATTAAAAATTAAAAAATACATAATTGGTTCCTGATAATCCGGGCGCCAATTAATTGTCAGAAACTCTTCTTGTACATGTACAATTTTTCGAAATGTTTCTGTCGAATTCTAATCAACGAAAAAAGCTTTCGCTCACCCGTTAAGCCAATTTTATCTCTAAGATAATCCACGAGCAAGTATTCTGGACCGATTTCTGGATCACATCCTCCTGTTCTAACTGTCAACATAAACGATGTATTTAGTATTATATAACATGCCCATGTAAAATAATAAAACGTTATTATATTTCTAATTGTGCAGGTTAATATTACCGCTATACTCCCTTCCGTTTATGAAGAATGAAACATAATCCTGGCGAAAACCTGCCAACCTAAAATATTCCCAAAGATGAAAACCAATGAATATGTTAAGTTGACATTTTTCCACTATTATTTCTTATTTCATTTTAAAATTTCCTTACTCTAGGTTTTCCAACTGACTTTGTTCTGCACCCATTTCAATTACTCACTTCTCACAAAACTGCGAGACGTAAGAAGAAGTCAATAATTCGAAAATCATTTGAAATTCTTTTGCTTGAACAGAGTTGAGAATTTGTTTATGAATTGTGGATATTATTACTATACTACAAACTCACATGCTACAAAGTAAGTACTATATGTATAGTATGTATTACTTATTAATGCAATTTTACATCCGTTCATTCTATCAATTCCACATGATACATGCCATCTTCACCCTTTCCTTTTTAAATTTCAAAATAACTCATCCGTAAAGTTTATCAATACATGCATACAAATACGGAATAGGCTCATAATAAATTTCATTGGCGTGCATTGTTTTAATTACGGTAATTAAAATGCACTCTTGTGTACTCGAGCATTCTCAATACACGCCTGAACAGTAATCCAGTCTTATTTTTAGATCCCACAGTAATTTTATCGGGACAAACTTAGCAAAAATTACTACCCCATCATGGCATTTGCAATGTGCATGTGATTAAGTAATATAAAATTACTAATAAGTGTATGCTATAAGTTATACAAGCAGCATATCATATTTCAATGTAACAACGCTAGTTTTCATTTTAGACATGCAAAGTCGTAGGTCAACGTTTTACTGCGGGTTTAATTACGATGATTTATGCTGTATGTTTAATGCTTTTACTTACATTGCAAAATAACATGACTACTAAAGATTATGAGTGGCTAGTACATTCTAAGGAAAGAGTAAGCAACAGGTTACATTTCAAGTTTTTTTTGTTTTTAAATTAACAACGAAGAAATCTGTAACATCTTCGCTTGAATGATTACAATGATTGTAATCTTGGATAGAAAAAGTTGACCGATGAAGTTGGCATTGTTCCATTTAAAAAGCATTTCTTTCATTTTTCTCATGTAATAAGTAAGTTTTTTTATTTGGATATCTTTTTGATTCATATCGCGTAGGACAATACACACACATGCATCTGTATGAATTTTTCACACATTTATAGCGTTTGGTTTTAACGATTGAAATTGATTAACTTTTATAATATACTTGTAGAATACCATAAATTATTTTTCATAAGCTTACTTAAATGTAAAATATTCTGAAGATGTTAAAGACAACTGCCTGATCACTTCTCTTGTTACTGGTCCATCTACAAAGACAATTTGAGTAGTTTACATTCGATTAATCATAATCAATTCAATTCAGGTTTAATTTAATGCAACATTAAAACCAATCACTCACTCATTTGGTACCAGTTAGCATCTCCTACGTCTCTTCGTGCCGAATCAATGGCTTGACGAAGGGCAAAAATAACGCATACACTCATGTTTAAGGGAGGCTCTCCAGTAGCTGTAAATTTGTTTAAAAATAATTAGTATACATATGTGATATATTATAAGGTTTAGAATAAACTGTTATCCAAAGTTTAAAATACCTTTAGAAGACAATACTCCGAAAGGGTTTGGAGCATTTCTCTGAATTGTAACCCTGAAATCTTCTGGTATATCTGCTGGAAGCATTGGCTTGTAACTCTATTTTAATAATTCGATAGTAATTTTTAGATTTTTATATGAAAACTATATGTGTATGGATTTTATACCATCGTTCATTCATACATTAGACATGTGTACTTACCCATGTGTTATCAGTGAGCAACTCTCCAGTTAATTTGTCATAAATCGGGTCTTCTGTTAACCACCAACCTAATCCCATAATGTAAGCACCTTCAATTTGACCGATATCTACTAACGGACTCAAGCTTTCTCCCGCATCTTCAACAATGTCCGAACGTACTATTTTGTAGTCACCAGTAAGCACATCAACCTCAACTTCAGTACAAGTAACTCCCCAAACATCATATGACACTAAGTCACCATTTCGATCCCTTAAAATAGTTCAAAGTTCAAAAGAGACTTTTACTGTAATCATTAAAATTATTAAAAGTAATGGATTTAAATTTATGATTAACATCTGACGCTATATTACTGGTATTGAGATGTGAGCAGAATATCTTGAGCGTTTGCAGCAGCAATCAATTCTTCCCATGTCGGATTTTTTAATAACTTCCTTACGGGCTCTAGTCTTTTAAGAAGCTGCAAACATGCTCTACGTGCAGACTGAAAAAAATCTTTCGTTATGCGATTCATATATTCACTTTAATGAAATGCGTGCAAATGTACTTTGAATAGAAAGATATATGACTCACACTACAAACCAGTTCACTTGTAATAGAACCTGCACTAATTCCAGTATTTGGTGAAATTAAATTTGATGAAGGTTGAATACGAATTTTGTCAAGAGGAATCTTAAGCGTGTATGCAACCACTTGTGCCACCTGTAATAAATGAATGAATGTAAAATTAAGTAATCATTTATTTACTGAAATTAAAAGTTGTCTTTAATTAAATAACCAATACCTTTGTATTTACACCTTGGCCCATTTCAATTCCCCCATGGGACACATTAACAGAACCATCAGCATGATACACCGATATAAATGTAGGATACCGGAAGTCCCAGTAGTGTACTGGAAATCGTAGTGGAACAATAGATATTCCACGCTTTTTCCATCGATTACTCTAAAACAAGACAATAATCTTGCATTATTTTTTATTTCACGTATGGTCAGTTTTTAAAATTGAATGTATTTGTTTTTTGTCATATTACACTGTTAAATTCATCGATATAGCTTTTCCTTGAGTCATAGTCACACGTTGCTTTCAATTCCGCAATCATTTTAGGAAGCGGGTTATCTAATGGAAGCTTAGCACCTGGCACTCCAATAAACGGATCACCTTTATTTATAAAATTAACTTCTCTAACATACAATGGGTCCAGATTTAGCGCATGAGATATGTGCTCCATAATCGTTTCAATTAATGCTACGCCTGGTGCACTTCCTGTAATATAACCATAACCCTTTCAATTAACATCTCTAGATTGTGCACCAAATTAAGTATTTAGAATTTTATTCGCACCTGGAGCCCGGCAATATGTATTTGCTGCTGTGTTTGTTGAGACTACTCCTGGTTTTGCATTCCATTTATTCGCCTGATAACAACTGTAATTTTATAGAATCAATTATATGCATTTGTATTCCACACAATGCACATTCTTAACAAGTGACCAAGTTATGTACCTTTGCGAACAAATCATTGCGAATAAACTTGTTGGCTCATTTGGTGTTGATCCAGCATCACAATACATGTTGCTCTCAAGTTTCAGTATTTTCCCTTTTTCGTTGACTTGGACCTTAAAGATGAATTTTAGACCATGTCATTGAATAAGTTTCAGATAAATGAATCTTAAAAGTTATCGAAAAATATTCCGCCTTACCTCATATTTGGACAAATATGGCAAACGCTTTCCAAACATTTGCATATCAGTTTCCAGATCCAAAACAACTCTAACTGGTTGATTGGCTACATGCGCTGCAACGGCACACGCTGCAGCAACCCATGCTGCCCTTGTACACTTTGCCCCAAATGCACCCCCTAATCTTCTAACATTCATACTAACAAAATTAACAGGTACGTTGAGAACGGCTGCTATTGCATTTTGTATGATTTCCATATTTTGCGTGGATGAAAAAACGTCCATTCCATTCTCTTTGGGAACACAGATGCAAATTTGCGTCTCCATTGGGAAATGAGCTTGTCCTTTAGTTTGAAGTTCTCCCTTAAGTTTGTAAACTCCATTTTCACCCTCCCACTCACTTCCACCATCATCAGCCTCTTTGCTTACCAATTCGGCCTTGCGCATATTTGCCATAATTTCAGATGCCATCTTTTTGCCCCCGTGACATGGTAAACTAACATTCAACTTCTCTAACTCTTCGATATGATTGGAATTGTTGGGTATGTTATTGACTGCATCGACAATGTCAACCACAGGTTTTTTGAAATTACTGTATTTTATTTTTATTTGGTCACGAGCTTCCAATGCAGTTTGTCGTGAATTTGCCACCAAAATCCCGATTGCTTGTCCGACATATTTGACGGTACTTTCTGCAAATACCTTAAATGAAAAAGATAAAAAAAATATGTTATCACATATTAAGGTAAAATGAATGTAAAATACTAATGTTTAAAAATTACTTCTTCAGGCAGCTGTAAGCCAACCCCGAAATCGTTGACCCCTGGAATATCTTTTGCCGTGTAAAAACCAACGACACCAGGTACACTCTGTAATGTACAATTTTAACAATCAAAACAACTCAACATGAATATTTCAGCAACTTTGATCTTAAAGTTTAATAATTGATATTTACCAGCGCTTGTGAAGCATCTATATATTTGACAGTGGCGTTTCCAACTGTACTGATAACAAATACTCCATGCAATTCATTAAACTCTGGTCTGATGTCATTTATGTATTGTGCCTCTCCTGTTGAATTAATAAGTAGAATACTGAAATATATACATCGGAATACGTATTTTTACATAAAGCTGTATTTTATTACTACTCATTTACCTGATGTCTGTTGATAAGATTCAATCTTAGGAATAGGCTGATTCAAAGGCCATTTAGTTCGATCCGTGTCGAAAACTTGCTGGCTTTTGTTGAGTGATCTGTCGACGTTATAAGCTCCTGATCTGAGCCATGGCTTTACAACATTTCCCATTAATTGTAGGAAAAACTAGAAATAAAATTAGTAATTTGTGATTAAGGGACTGATTATTTACAAAATTCAAATATTCAACGAGCAATACTTTGTAAAGGAAAGACTGAGCAAGGCCAACACGATATTCAGGGCTAGCTAAATCAGGCATGAAATTTGGCTTGGCTTCGTCTGCAAGAGATTTCATGGCCTGTTGAAGAGTTACCGAGGTTAGCTTCTTTCCATCCAAATATTTTTCCGTTTCAGTCGCATGCATCTGGATAAATTACAAATTTTAAATGAAACTCTAAGCATGAAGAACTGCTTGGATTTTAAATGTTTTACAGCTTACAAAATCAGGATTTATTCCACCAAAGCAAATGCGTGGACGGCTATGAATTGTCAAACCTTTTTGGTCGAATTCAAACAGGAAAGCAGCATTAACGTAAGAAATTGCGTTTTGATATCGTTTGCCCACCTGTATTTCCAATAATGTGAAAGTTCATTTTCATGAACTATTTATCTTGATTTTTCATTCAATGCAATTTGATTTGTGTCGCTTACCTTGAAACTCTTGAAAATGTAGTCTTCGCTGTATGTTGGAAAATGAATGTACAAAATCACTTGACCTGTCATATCTATCTCCAGGAACTCAGTAAGACTATAACTCTTGCTGGTAGTCAAAGAAGAAGCTAAATAAAACACAAAGCACTACTGAATATTTCTTAAACATTAGAAAATCATGATCTCTTAAAGCGTAAAATATACCAATTTCCACTTTAGCGTCAACTGCCTCAAATAGCAAAAACAGATCTGAGTTAAACTCGTTATGAGTATGTTTTAGCATTAAATTCCCAGCAATGGTTCCCCTCTGCAAAATAAATGTCCAAAACATGAATTCCGGAAAATCTACAATAACCTGAGTTAATGAATTTGTAAACTACATTTCTAATTGAGAGACAAGCAACTCTTCTGCAATGATACAAGAAGTCTCTTGTGTAAGTAAGGCCTTGCATTTTTGATGCTTTCTCAAACATATCAATCATAGCTGTGAGCGTTACATTTCCACCAAGTATGATACCACTGTGATCCACAAATGTAGACTTTAGTTCGGGAACGTCATTAATTTCAATAAATCCTTCGTAAGGTCCATCGTTTTTATAAACGCCTACAAAACGAATGAGCAGTACAGGTAAAAATGTAAGAAATGTAATTACGAATTGTATAATGGTTAAAAAAGTTAACGTTACACACACCCATTCCAGTGTTTCCTGCAACAAGTCTATATCTTTTTCGTTGTGACACAAATTGTTGCATAACCTCGAAAAGATTCTGGAGCGTGATAACTTTAAACCAGTGCTCCCCTGACTGTCCTCTCAAGTATAAATTTCGTGGCAGGCGAATAATTTCCATGTTTTCATTTACCGAGGATGCCTCGCCTGTCTTTGATTTTGCTTTGAACGGACACATGTGCGAATCCTGTGAAAATGTTTCAAGTAAAATTGTGAAAACATTCATACAAATAAATATAGAGTAGATTTATCATAAATCATTTATGTATTACTCATACCTCAATATCAATGCATTTCCGTTTTAATTCCTCTGGTGGGTTAGTAGAAAGGGATTTGAATGCATCTATAATCGGTCTAAATCCTGTGCACCTACAAATATTTCCATCAAAAGAATATTCCACGTCTGCTGGTGTAAACTTTGGGTTGGATAATGCTACACTGTGCATGTTCATAATGAAACCCGGAGTGCAAAATCCACATTGAGTACCCCCATATTTGACAAGTCTTTGTTGGATTTTACTGTATCCTTTCTTCTGATTGCCTAACGCTTCTATTGTTGTAATATCCAACCCATCACATGCGTACAACGGAAGGAGACACTGGAAATAATAACTTCCTGTTAGTTATAAAATAAATATTACGCTGTAAATTAATTATTATCGAAAATAGCTCTTACAGAGTTTACTGAGCCCACGAGTTCTTCCCCAGTACTTGGGTGAGTTGATTTTACAGAAACCTAATATTTTAACAATATAAAATGCAATTTAAACTTAAGTTAGTCACATTGAAAGGTTTTTCAAATTAATATGATTCGCCACTAAACTATGCATGATCCACAGCCACCCTCCCTACACATATATTTTGTGCCAGTAAGTCCCAATTTCCTGAGGTAGTCAACTAGTAAATAGGTAGGTCCGATTTCCGGATCACATCCCTGCGTATCAACTACAATGCAAATGTTGTTACGTTATAAATAAAAAATCTCATCAAGGAATGTAGAATTCTCAAATAGTCCTTTTAACGAAAACGTATTTACTTGTATGCTCCTTTCCGTTGACAAAGAAGCTCATATAGTTGCGCCTGAAGTTTGAATAGCTTTGAATTCAGAATTACATAACATATTACCTACTTTTATTAGAAGTAGAAGCTCAATAAAACGTCTAGACTATAAAAGTGAAAAGCGATTTCTCGTGACTTACGTTTTTCCACTTTGTGAGATCCGGGAATCTTCTCCATGATCATTACTCAGTAGATGACTTGTTTCAGCACCCATTATGAGCAGGCCAACCTGCTAAATTACTAAATATAAATTATATGCACTATTTCAACTTTGCACTTGACGATTTAATATTGTTTGGATCAAATGACCAAATATTTAGTTGTTTTTGGGTGACAAATATAAATATGATTTACGAAATAATTGATTTATTTACAAGCAGGCAGCCGTATTTAAAATCAGCTCATTAAAAGTAAATTAATAAAGTCAAAGATTGTTAGAAATGAGCTCTTATATTTGCATGAATCTAACTCAATCACGACGTTCAATCGAAGTCTTCAATGTGTATCTTTAAATTTTGTTCTGTAGAATTTTTTGGTATTTTTACTAAAGATCAATGCAAGCAAACTTTTGTGCAGTTGCACTTAAGACCTGATGCACATGCTCATTTTAAACAAACAGAAGAACTGTAGCAGTTTGTAAATAGTAGTACGATTTCTTAGATTAAGCTTAAGGTTACTACTTCACACTGCATAACTATTTATGATATGACGCCAAAAGTTTGATGGTAAATGGTAAAAATATTTTTTGAAGCATATCGGTGTTGATGAAATGATTTAAAACAAATTCTGTACAGGGGGGATTTTTATTTTTTAAGGGCATGCAAGCGAAAAGGCTAGTCGAAAAACATAAATTGCTACATGCGATTAGCCTTTATTTCAGGTAGCTTTTTATTAAGCTTTGTACGTGTTGCATTAATTCGATAAATGATCATGTAAAATGTGTGACTATTCATTAGATTCGGTTAAAAATCTTTTATTGATAAATGATAGAGTACGCTAGAGTAAATTATGGTTTGAAATACTATATAATGTACAAATTTGATGATAACTTGTTAAGATTTATATGAAAGCTGTACGTTAAAAGGAAAACTGCTCAGGGGATGTCAATGCTAGCTTCCTAATGACCTCACGTGTAACTGGCCCATCTATTCATAAAAACAAACGTACAATTTAGAAAATTCAATTTGCTTGAAATTACGACGGCCATAATCACAGACATGCTTGTGTAAGTAACTTACCCATTTGATACCACTCATTATTTCCTATATCTCTTCTGGCTGAATCGATTGCATTACGAAGTGCGAAAATGGCTGCAACGCTCAAATTGAATGGGGGCTCACCGGTAGCTGAGAAAACAAGTAGAAATATGAGCAAGTATTCATTTTTAATATTAAAATGATTTCTAAATTATCAGTGTAATTTTACCTTTTGAAGACAATACCCCATAAGGATTTGGGGCATTGCGAAGCATGGTTATCCTGATATCTTCTGGGATATCGGCAGGAAGCATGGGTTTGTAAAGCTGAAAATCAAAATTTCACAGGAAGTCACATATAAAATACGTACAATTAAGCTATATAAAATCGCATTGCTTCCTGTATTAACTGTTTGCGTACCCATGTATTGTCCGTTAATAAGGCACCATTACTGGTATCGTACACAAGTTCTTCCGTTAACCACCACCCAAGTCCCATAATGAATGCGCCTTCAATTTGTCCAATGTCTATCAAGGGACTTAGACTATCTCCCGCATCTTCTATAAGATCCGCTCTAATTAACTGTAAATAAGTAAAATGTAAAAAATTGTACATGCAAATATGTCAATATGAAGATAAACTTGGTAATTTTTTTTATATTGATGACAATTTACCTTATAATCCCCCGTAAGTACATCTACCTCAACTTCAATAGCAATTACTCCCCAAACATCATAAGATATTACATCACCTTGCCTTTCCCTGAAAGCGATCAAAATGAACAATTCATGAAAAGTACAAACGTTTTAGATGTCAGATATGATTGGGTCTTAAAGTAATAATTTACTGGACTTGTGAAGTTAGCAAAATTTCTCTTGCATTTGCAGCAGAAATTAGTTGCTCCCAGGTTGGATTCCCTAATTGCTGTCTGACTGGTTCCAGCTTTGCGAGCAATTCCTCGCATGCACGACGAGCAGACTAAAGATTACCGTATATATGTACGTAAATTATTAATTAAATCATACCACAGTTGAAATAGTTCATAGTTAGCAAAATAAAATATAACCATCTTACACCGCAAACAAGTTCACTTCCAACAGATCCTCCTGTAATTGCCGTATTAGGGGATATCACGGTATTAGTTGGCTGAACTTTCACTTTATCCAGAGGTATTTTAAGAAGATGAGCAACAACTTGTGCAACCTAAGCATTAAACAAAATATGTCGCGTCAATAGCTGTTTGAGTGTAACTTGAATACATTATATTCTGTTGTTTTTGATTGTGTTACCTTCGTGTTTACTCCCTGGCCCATTTCTATTGCTCCATGGGATACATTTACTGTACCATCTACGTGATACACAGAAATAAACGTGGGGAAGTTTAGCTGAGGATAATAATTTGGATATCTTTGAGGGACCAATGAAATCCCACGTTTTTTCCATCTGTTAGTCTGTCATTTAAAAATCACGATAAGTTTAGTAATAATATAAACTACGTCATACAAGCAAATACACAAAAACCATATCACAGGTCTTCCAAAAAATTACCTGGTTAAATTTCTCCACAAACTTTTTTCGATTTATATAGTCAGACGTTTCGAATATCTCTGTTAGCATTTTTGGAATTAGATTTTCCAGTGGAAGCTTTGCTCCTGGCACCCCAATAAATGGATCTCCTTTTCTTATGAAATTAACCTGTCGAACCTCTAAGGGATCTTTCTTCACTGTCCAAGCAATGTGTTCCATGATCGTTTCTATTGCACTCATGCCCTGTGCGCTACCTAATTTTTTTGAGGATCAGAATAAGCGTTTTTGGTTTAATGAATAACGAATGTTTTAAAACCCAATAACTTTCACTAATTAATGAAATACCTGGAGAACGACAATAAGTATTTGGAGCTGTTTCCGTCTGTGCAACTCCGGGATTTACACTCCAGCCATCAGCGCGATAGCAGCTAAATCAAGTATTGAAAAAGTCGATAAATTCATCCGAAGAAATAATTATAATTCTTTATGTTTTCCAAATTGTCTGACGTAAATTACCTTTGTGTACATATCATGGCATATAAAGAAGTAGGTTCATTTGCTGCAAATTAAGTCAGAATTAATTTATCATTTACACTTTATCACAAACATCTGATTGACGATTAAATAGTAAGTTTATAATTTGAACTACTAACAAACTGCTCCAGGATCACAGTAAATATCAGCATCAAGCTTGTGAATTTTACCGCGTTCATCAACTTCAGCCTGTAACACAAATTTTAAAAATTTAAAGTTTACTTTCTCTTATTGCAAATTCTTGTGATGTAAAAAATATTAACTATTTACCTCATATTTGGTAAGGTAAGGCAGTCTTTTTCCAATCATGTGCATATTTGTTTCCAGATCCAAAGCCACTCTTACAGGTTTATTGGTTACATGTGCAGCAACTGCACATGCTGCAGCTACATGAGACGCCTTAGAAATCTAGACGAAATTCATAAAGTAAATCATAAATATCATTACATTACAAAACGAAAAATATAAGCCTTTGATTTAATTTATCCCCACCTTTGCACCAAACGCTCCCCCAAGTCTTCGTACAAATATGTTAACGCTGCAAACACAAATACAACTTGTAATTTTCTTGAAATAATTTGATAATAGAATTATTATAACTCAAAATTTCGTTCGTATTTATAACCTGTTGCAAGGAACTTTAAGAACAGCGGAAATTACAGCTTGTACTCCATCCATATGCTGAGTTGCTGAATAAACGTCCATACCGTTTTCCCGAGGAACGCAAATACAAATTTGAGTCTCCATATGAAAATGGTATTGACGGTCTGTATAAAATTCTCCTTTGACCTTAAACAATCCATCCTTTAACTTTCCAGTTATTGGATCAGTGTTATTGTTAGCATCAGTTTTCCGGTCCTGAACTGTTTTCTTGATGTTCACCAGTAACTTCCTTGTCATTTCAATATCAAGTCCTCTACAAGGCACTGATAAGTTGATATCGTCATCATGCATGTCTTTGCAGTGGACCCCAGCTTTAACTGCATCTCGAATATCCACAATGGGTTTTCTTTCATTGGCGTATGTTACGACTATGCTAGGTCGCGCTTGGAAAGCGGCATACTTCGTACGAGCAACTAACAGTCCAACTGGCTGACCAGCGAATCTGATTTTTCCAGATACAAAAACCTGAAACAATTAAAAAAAATTAAATGCATGGGCAAAAATAAATGTTGAAGGAAGAATGGTAGTTTGGTTGATTTGATTGCGGTTATATACCTCTTCTGGATTATTCAAAAATCCAGCATGACTATTAACTCCAGGAATATCTTTAGCAGTGATAAATGCCACTACATCAGGAATCATCTATAATATTAAGAAAATATATATTAGTACTTATTTTGCTAATTATGAATATTATATTGAATATGAAACATTATTTATTCGCACAAGAGCCTGTGAAGCATCAATGCTCTTTATAGTTCCATTAGCCACAGTAGTCACAACAAATACACCAAATAGCTCATCCAGTTCCGCGCGAATATCGTTAATATATTCAGCCTCCCCTATGTAATAAGCAGTTGTAAGAAAAATTTGTATAAAAATATTATTAAAACTTTTTTTACAAAACGAATGCCTTCTTCCATCTCCTTTTCGTGTTTTAATTAAATATACCTGATGCTTGTGGAAATGATTCCAACTTAGGAACTGGCTGATACAATGGCCATTTTGATTTATCTGTGCCGTATGTCTGTGTGCCATAATTTAACCCCCTTTCTACATCATCTCCTCCAGACATCAACTTTGGGTCGACTGTTTTACCCCGAACTCCAAGCATAAACTACAATCATAAAATCAAAGGCATTGTCCCTAGTATAAAATGTAGAGATTAAAAGTATGTGTCAAACTTTGGAAATTAATTGCATACCTTGTAAAGATAAGCTAGGGCTAGTGATCGTCTATATTCAACTGAACCACTTTGAGGAGCAAAGTTTGGAACGGCTTCCTGTTTTAAAACGGATAATGCACCTTGCAATGTAGATGTGTTGAAAGATTTTCCGATCAGGTAATTTTCTGTAGCGTCGGCGTGTATCTAAAGGTAAAATACACATGAATTACTATTTCAGATTTGGAAATATTATTGAATTTTTACGCCAAAATAAATCATGTTTTATTCTTACAAATTCTGGATTTATTCCTCCGTATACGATTGAAGGCTTCGTAATAACTGTAAAATTATTCTTGGAATCAATGTTGAATAGAAAAGCTGCGTTTACATATGCCTCGGCATTTTGGTAACGCTTTCCGATCTGCAAAATAAATGAATACTTTTTTTTCTTTTCTTTTATCTCACGATACCCCAAAATTCAATCATTGTATAAATCTCATACCTTAAATGATCGATAAAAATAATTTTCTTTGAAAGTTGGAAGATTAATAGAAAGAATGACTTTTCCATTCATATCTAGTTCCAGGAATTGAAGCAATGTGTACTCTTGATATAAAGTAGGAGATGAGCCTGATAAAAAAAATTAAGACATAATTTATTCCAGTATTTGAAGTAAATTAATCGTAATTATCACAACAATTTACCAATTTTGAGTGTAGCGCCAATAGATTCGAAAAGTGTAAAAACGTCAGAAATGAATTCATGGTGTGCATGTTTCAGCATTAGATTACCAGCTAAGGTTCCTTGCTAAAATTGCACAATTTACAAATTAAACATTTCGTAAATCAATTTCATGCATATGCAAGCCATATGTACATTCTAAAATTAAGCTGAACTCATACATTTCGCACAGACAAGCACGCAGTTCTACGAAAGTGTTTGTAGAATTCTCCAGCATAAACGAACCCTTCCATGCCTCTAGCTGTTCGAAATTGATCAATTGCTGTGGTGAGTGTTGTAGCACCTCCAAGCTCTAGACCAGTAACTTTCAGGGATGCGAAGTGAAGCTCGGGAATATCATTAATGTCAATAAATGCGTCGTAGGGGCCATCATTTTTGAAGACTCCTATTGATTTTTACATTACCAAAGCATTTTATTTAATTCCTTACATTTCTGAATCAGTAATACCAATTATACTTTAGTTAGTATTTATGTGTATTGTACCAGTTCCAGTGTTTCCAGCTACCAATCTATATCGCATTTTTGAGTACGAGAATTTTTGCAGGATTTCATAAAGAGTTGCCAAAGTTGTTACTTTAATCCACTGTTCTCCTGATTGGCTTCGCAATAATAGGTTCCTGATAGGTTGTACTATCTCCAGTTTTGAATCTTCGAATTCATTACTTTCAGCAGCAGATTTCATGGGGCATTTATGGCAATCCTGAGATTAAAAAATAATTAATACCCTCAAAACTCTTTGTATTCAATGATATTGTACCATCAAGCGTCAAAACTGACGTCCGTGCGAGTTACCTCAATATCTTGACATTTCCGTTTTAGTTCTTCGGGAGGGTTGACAGCAAGCGATTTGAATGCATCAATGATTGGTCGATAACCTGTACATCTACAAATATTTCCATCGAAAGAGTACTCTACTTCTCCCCCAGTAAAACGAGGGTTATTCTGCACAACGCTATTAGACAAAAAATAGAGACATTTAAATCCAATTCATTCTGGGGTTCATTATTTTATTTTATTTTAATGTAAGAATGAATACATTCGCAACGCACCTGTACATATTCATCACAAAACCGGGTGTACAGAAGCCGCACTAAAATAAGAATTCAGCGTTAAATTAAATTTAAATCATGCGGATTTGTTAAATTGTTGGATGTTTTGGATATTGCATATTTACCTGTGTGCCACCAAACTTTACTAATGTATCTTGAATTACATTGTATCCAATTTTGCGATTTCCCAGGCGTTCTATAGTAGTTATGTCTAACCCGTCGCATGAAAACAGTGGCACTAAACACGAATTCGCAGATCTGATGACAACTTGACCCGTGGTGGGATGTGTGCTTCGTAACGTTACCATACAAGCACCACAGCCACCCTCGCGACACATATATTTCGTTCCTGCGTTGTGATTTATAACAGACGAAACGCTTAAGAAAATGTTTTTAACTTTAACAAATTTAAATTAATTAAATCATTCACCTGTAAGACCAATCTTATCCCTTAAATAGTCCACCAGTAAATATTGGGGCCCAATTTCTGGATCGCATCCATCAGTTTTCACTGCAATAATTATGTCAACAATTGCTACTTATTGCCATTAAAACAAACAAAACTAATAACTGCAGGAAGTCATAGTCATACCATTATATTCTTTTCCATTGACAAAGAAACTTATAAAATCCTGATGAAAATTGGGATCGTCCCTAGAATTCAATGTAAATTTGTATGCATATTTTAAAATAAGTACTTATTGGTGTTAATTAAAATATAATTATGGTATTTTAAAAGGTGATAATTATATCTCTAACTTTGAAAGCTGAGCTAATTGACTTTGTTCAGCACCCATCTTGATTAGGATTGACACTTTAGCTTACAAACACACCTATTACATGTTTTTATTTATTTAAGATGTAGTAAAACACTAAACACTAGTATTATGCGACAGATAACATTTAAAACTGTGGATCAAACTTAGGATCTAATTTCAAGACACAAACTTTAATGCATGCAACGCAACTCAAAGCAAAACGAAAGTATTGTAATCATTACACCAACACGTCTGAAAATATTGTGAGTATATGTAAGAGAGAGATATGAATCGTGTGCATGTCAGAATGTGATTTGTTTGCTAGTTTGTAAAACGTACATAATTTAGTGTAAAAACAAATGAATGTATGCCAAAGATTTGCAAAACTTTACAATTTTGCAACAACATAACATCTCTTCCTTGAGGGATCCTTATTTCCGCTAAATGCCTTCATCGTTTTAATGCACTAAAAAAATATATATGTATGCATGCAGGTGAGTTTCATTTTCATGTGAATTTCATATTGTTCATTGCAACTAACTGTTGTTGCAAGCAAAGTAGAGCAATTTGCTTTTTTATGTTTTTCTTCATTACATGATTTGACCAAAATAATTCACTGGGGTTTAGTGGTAAGTTACCGCTGCACTGATAAGTGGTATACTATACTGGTAGATTAAAACACGAAAGGGTACTTCACATTTTCCCTTGCAATTGCATCAATTTTTGTAAAATAACTGTATACATGTTAGTAGGTATTACAAAAAAATTATGTTGTGAAGCTACTACTACAATATATGTATGATAAATAAATCTATTTAAAAGTTCATTTATTATTATTTATTTATTTATTATTAATGTTTATTGTTTACATACATTACTTGGGTTAACATTTTACATGCCCGTAGGCATTACTTTACTCCCTCCCATCATCATATGAATGTATGGTTTAGTTTGGTAATAGTAGGACAGGACGTGTGCGCAATGAAGATCAGGGATTGATTGAAGTAGAAATAGTAAATTAAGGCACTGGAGCGTTACCTTTCGACACGCTCAACAGACATGTGTAATTATAGTTCATTTTAAAGCAATATGATCGACACTATATGTGGTAATTTAGCTACATAACATATTATGTGTATGCATGTCATGTACAAACAGAAGTAAAAGGCAGCCTGGAAACGCTTCCCTCCAGCTCTTTCTTTTTAATGAGTGGAAAGAGAAGAGCTGAACATTTCTGCTCTCACCTTTAGACTGAAAACCGTTTAAAATATACCTCTAGTAATTCCAGTCCAGATGATTAATAATTTAATAAACTAAACTTAATTAATTACTCATGGAGAAACCGATGATGCGTCATGGTCGAAATTAAGGAATGTTTGTAAAAACGACATTGACTTTGTGCTGCTGCTTGACAAGCACGACGATTAGCTGAATCGAGCGTGTGGCCTATGAATGTGTGCCGTGCCGTGTGCTCAGCGAGAGGAGGAGGAGCAACGTATTTCGTTTACGTGCGTGTGCTTTGTTTGTGTTGTGAAGAATTTCACGGTGTTAGGTTACACTTTTTCGAGTGTTGGGTTAGCTTTTCTATGGTGTTAGGTTATCGTTTCCAGAGTTTACGGTGTTAGGTTGGGGGGTTTTGAGTGTTGGGTTAGGTAGTTAGCAGTGTTAGGTTATTCTCTCAAAGATTTTTTCGCTTGGAAGGTCAGTAGCATACAAAATGCCGAATCGAGTGTCTTGCGCCTTTTGAACTTTGACTCAAAATGTTTTGTTGCCTGAAAAATTGTAAAAATGTATGTATAAATAAGTAAAATAATTAAACAAAAGGAATTCATACTCATAGTTTAATTTAATTATATTTAATGAGGATAACAATTTAATTTTGCAATTTAGTGATGCAGAAGCCAGGAATTCGATCAAATTGTTATATTTTTTACAAAAAAATTACAATTTACAGTTAATTTTTTGAATACTGAATTAAACAGGTAAACTAAACTATGCAGCATGAGATAGTGAACTCATAAAACTTTAAATTCAGCTAGTTGAGCTGTCTCAGAAGAATGCCTCATACTAATTAACATAATATAATTAACCATCGCACTTAATTCATTCAATTTAATTCATATGTATTCGCTCATTCTGCTAGTGCTGGTCATCCTCCTCTTCACCTTGCCTAACCATAAACCAGAGAGCGAGGGGCTTCCTTTCCATTGTTCCATAAATTGATCATCAATTCATTTGGCTGTAAAAAATAAAAGTAAATCCAAAGGATATTGTGGTGAACGAGAGACAATGAACTTCAATACTTCATTTCATTAAATTATAGTATTACAGTATTTACAATAAAAAATAAATAAACTTCTTACTTTGTACTTGAAATCTTCCGAACAAGTGCAAATTGTTCAGCTGTGGCATTTTCAAAAATGCGTAATGGAAAGACACTCCGGAAACCAGGCGACCTCTCATTCCACTCAAAATACCGTAATGAGTTGGCATATTTGATGAGGCCAACGTCAGTTTGGACAGTGCTGTTGCAAACAAAGTAGAAAATAATTAATAATTAATTACAATTTGGGTTTTTGTTGATTTAAAGTTGAATTCACGAAAAGAGCATATCAATATCATACCTGTTAAATTCTGAATGGACGGGTAATTGCTGTCAGTTTTGAGTGTGAAACAGTTCCAATAATCCATGTGTTTTCTTAAGCCCTTCGCTATTCCTTTGGGGGCTCCAATAAACACACCATCCCAAGCCTCACAAGTCATATTATTATTCCCTCGGACATTTTCCACATTGATAGCCAAGCTGATTAACTGTCCCATTTCCCTAAAGATGTACTTCAGTCCACAGATTGTCTTGCCACAAACCGTGATGTCCAAGTTGCTAACGCAGCTAAATGTCAAATGCGCCCTTCGCGTTCTTTCCAAGTCGAGAGTTATCGTCGTTTGAAAATGGTTCACAACATCCCGTTCATTGACCAGCCAGACCTTCAGCTTCTTCACAGTTTTCAAATTCATCCGGTATCGATCAGTGATCTGCTTGAACAAAGCCAGGCTGACTCTTTCCATCTTAAAAGATGTGAGATTCGGGTAATTGCTGGGGGAGCTCATGTAAAAGTTGTCCTCGCAAAGCCAACTGGGTGACGCCAACGTAATTATCTCCAAATTTTTGATTGACGGGGGCATTTTGAACACAGAAGGCCGATTCTCATCCACCGACTGGTATTCCTTTCCACTCAACTTGATTTCTTTGAGTGTCCCACGATGTCGCAATAAAATCCTGTTGATGATGTGTTGGGGAAAAGGTATTTCTGATGCCATTATCTCCAGTTTGGTGAGATTTGCATACATTGCTTTGCTGCCAATTGGAACCAACATTTCCAGGTGCTTAACAAGAACTGGACATTTGAGAAGCAACGTTGTCAACGATCTTGGAAGGCATAGTAAGTCAAGCGAAGATGGAACTAGATCAGATTCTGCTAGCATGCTTGTCGTGAATTCAAGCTTCTCTAATTTGCGAGAGGAATTGAGGATTTGCTGGATGAAATAGGTGACAGCCATGTTCTCTCGTAAGAAGATGTCTTCAGTTGGATTGTCGTCGTCCTCATCGGGATGGGAATGCAAAACAAACTTGATGCTGAGTTGCTGCAAATTAGGAAGGGAAGACCGGGGGAATAAGAATGGCAAGGTACATCTTTTCGGAATTGCCAAGTCCAAGGACGTCACTCCGGGTCCACATGTCACCAGAAATGTTGAGAGGGTTTTGCGATTTTCAGGTACAAAAAATGAACACGCAAGACTGAGATCGATTGGATGGATGAAGTTTTCAATTCTTTCGGGTTGGGTGATGGTGCTAACGATTTCGTGTTCTTCAAAGTTGACGAATGGGCCTCGGGTGTTGATGACGGATGTGCTGACATTGTAAAGATGATCACGGTTCCTCCGTAGCATTTCGGAAGCGCTGATTAGCCAGCTCTTTTGGACAAGACGAACATTTGGCAGATCTGCGTAGTTCACTGTGTTATAATCGGATGGATAGATAATATGTTCCAAAATCTTTTCCCGCAACTGCAAAAAATAAAATATAACGTACGAGCTGTAGTTTATGGAAGGATATACTTACGTAACCTTCAAAACTTGAAATGCGATTTTACCAATGGGTTTCCGAAAACCTTGTCCATAGTTTCCTGCAAATGGAGGTCACTGGGCGTGGGCGGCCTCAACTTCTGAGAGATCACTTGCCATTTTCACTTTCTTCTTGATTTTCATGACTTCCTTGACTGTGGAATCCAAAAAATTATCCAGAATCAAGTTGAACGAAATGAGTGTCCTTTAAACGGCTTTCGCTGTGCAATTCTTGTCAGCAAATAAGGAAAGGAATATTACTTTAAATGCGTCTCTATTCTCTAAAATTATGTAATAATGAAGACGACAATATGAACGAAGAGTTTCACCATCATCATATTAAACATATCTTTATACATTTACATCGAAACAAGATGCAAAAGTCGCGCCTCGAGAGAAGCCATATTAAATGCTCAATAATTATAGTATCAACGAAGCTTCATGAGATTTCTTTAAATCGAGAAACAAAGACAAAATTTATTGAGCTGACAACAAAATAGAAAGTTCGAAAGGAACTCCAAGCACAACAACAGGTTGGCATGCCTGAGTTTTACAAAAAGTGGAGTAATTTGCTGAGTCTCTGGTTGGCGTGTCCAGAGTAGGCCATTCCGGTGAGGAACGCGAGCTTGTGGGCGTACTGGCAAGGAGCAGGCACAGCGATCGTCCCGGACCAGTTGAAGTACATGTGACACAGCTTGTACGTGATCACTTGGAGTCGGTCTGGCTCCATGTTGCTGTCATCGTGGAGCACGTTGTAGGAACAGGGGCTTACGGTCCCCTGTCTGGCAGCACAAGAGATCAAGTAGAAGTCCAGCCTAATTAAAAGAAACATACAAAACACACATAAGTCATTATTATACAAATCTTGGATCCATATTTCTTTAAATCACAAATGCTGCTTAATTTACCTTTCTGGTAGAGTGACCACAGAGTCCACGACACATCCTGGAGGCGGGTTGTCGTACGCTTGCTGCTTTGTGAGGAACACTCTAGTGTTGATTCGCTTGCTGACCACAATGTAAGTCAGATTGGTCGCCTTCTGACCAGCGTCCAGGAACACTTTCTCCAGTTCTTTCTGTAATGAGTAGAAAGATAAGCATGTTAAATTTCTTTTATACATGAATGTATGATAAACATCACTTCAATTCCAATTAAATTTTAGACATAGTTACGTATACCTGAACTTCTTTAATTTCCACATCGTAAATGTACTTGAGTTGCCCTTCTCCAACTCCGTCACGGTAGACGATGATTCTCTCAGGCAGCACTCCAGCGTTTTCCTCCTGATACGCTTTCAAACACTCTGTAAAAAATGG